>JAAGNO010004011.1:19033-31542 GCA_033439905.1 Ceryle rudis | reverse complement strand
CCCCCCCCCCCCCCCCCCCCCCCCCCCGCCCCTGTTCCATTCCTTAAGATGCTTAAAATAAATTCTGCTTCCAAACAAATGTGGAAAGGAGAAAAAAGTAAAATAGAATTTGCTCTAGACAGAAATTTTATAGCATATCCAACTATGCAGTTGCATTCCATACTTCTATAGAATTCAGGAAAACATCCTAGTTGAACATATACTCCAGAAAGAGCAAACCCTTTACACCCACTCTCATCCTTGTCTTCCCTTGCTTGTTCTATTTATACTCCAGCTTGTAGTAACAGATGGCTATTTTACAGGGTTCAGCGCTACATTAAATGAACCTTTTTTTTTTTTGTTATTATTCACATAGTGAAGACTTTACAAAACCACATTTCTGAGCTTAACTACTGACAGCTATAATGAAAATATCAGGTTTTGTTTTAAAAAAATCATGAATACTCCAAAACCTTCAGAGCATAGCTGAAGAGACAAAGTCAGGTAAAATCTGAAACTGTACCTAAAAGACCAATTTGGCGAACAAGGAATTTTCATGTAAATGTTTTGCGGCATAGCTCAGTAAGATAACAAGTTACTTTGTTTTTCTTGCTGGTTAAAAAAGTACCTTTGCAACTGCTATTTATATTCTTATGGAAATATCAAAGGCCCCTACTTTCTCAGCTATTCCACTGTAGCAGAACAAAGAATGCAATATATGTTCATATTTGTTCCCATCAGCAATGTCATTGTGGTTGTTCTTCCATCTCCAAAAGACTTTAAGGAAAATATTAACAAAATAATTGGGGATTTTATTTGTTTGGGTTTTTTTTTGTGTGTGTTTTTTTTGTGTGTGTGTTTTTCTCACTAGTCTTTACTCATCTGAAATGTTTTTGAGCCATGCAAGCAAAGCCCAGTGTGATTTATCAATTCTTGAGTTACTCTACACTGAGATTTAGTGGAGAAATTTCTCTTGATTGTGAACAAATTCAAATTTTAATGAAAAGATCAGTGAATGAGAAGGTAGTATATAAACACAGTGAGCTTATACAGAGGAGGTCATTGTTGAAACACATTCTGTCAGTAGTTAGACCATCTATTTCAGTATTTATTAACAGCAGTTCGATAATCTGCAGTTTTAGAATACTGTATAACCTGTACCAGGAATGCACTGTAAGTCTATTAAAACATTAACTACCTTTTTTTTTTTCTCCCAACAAAAGGAAGCATTTTTTTACTGAAAATAGTGAATATAATCCATGCTTTTTGTTACTGCAGACTAATCATAGCATACAATTTCCTTTTCAACTGTATGTGCAAGTTCTTTTGAAAATGAAGGAGTAATGGTAGCTGCTAAAAGACAGCCAAAAATACACCAAGCAAGCTTATGCATTTTCTGAGGAACCTTAGCTGTCCTCTCCAGATCTCCTGCAGCTCAGTGGTGGCAGCTGCCCCAAGTGGTGTGACTATACTTTATTTGTATTTTGACAGCTCACAAAATAGAGAATGCATTGAATCCAGTTCCCATGTTTGACAATTAGCCGTTGCTAATTTCTGAAGGAAATGGAAAATATTACTCTAAATTAGCTACTTAAAGCTCTACAGCTCTTTCCCCCACCCACAGTAAGATGTCAAATACAATCTCTTCAGTGTCTACTTCTGTGAGTGCAAAGTTTCCTTCTGCATTGCATGTGGTTCTTCTAGAACTACTCAATAGAAGTAATAAACCTGACTGGGCATATGTACCTACTGCCCACTTCAGGTACTATTTCCTATGTTCAGCTTCTGTAAGGATACTTCAAGGGATACCCCCCAGAGGCACAGCTTCCAACCACTGCAAAAACAGTACCACACACAAGAAGCATTTTGTGCTATGGCTGAATTGAACTTGTAATGTTGACAAAAAGGAAACACCAAACTGCTACAGTTTTTAACTCTTATGGTCATAAGTAGTTAAATTTTTACTTTTCCTAGATTTATGATAGAACACTGCACATACTCAAGGCATCCCACACCTGCAATTCCAGCACTGCTCAAGGAGAAAAGCACAGGCCATGGAAACTACCCCACAACAGGTATGGAAAAGGCAGTAATTCACATACAAGCAAGTCTGAAGATGAGTACCAAGAGCTGTTACTAAATATAAGGAGAAAGGATTCATTTCAATGTATCTTATATGAAGGAAAATACAAATACAACACTGGACCTGTTTACAAAAAGCTTAAGAGAAGATACAAAATAGCAATCCAAAGCATGGTCAGGTTTTTTAAAAAGCCCAAGAGTTGATTTTTTTAAAGCATTTCCAAACCCAGAAGCACATCAACAGCGGAAGGGGAATCTGCCATTGGAACACAAGTGCTCTTGATTTTCATTTCACTACAGTTTTCTCACACAGAGTCACCGATCCCAGATACACACTGTATTGGATGCTTGACCTTAGATTACGTGTACATCAAATTCATACAAAGTAGACAGGTATTATCAAGCTGTAATGAAAGAGACATCTATCTATACCTGATGGTGCTGGGAATCATCCAGTGTTTTGAAAACCATGGCTACCATCCCATGTGCTCTCAGATGCATTCGGAAGCTGGGCATGGCGCACTTTGTCGCCAAGCTGATTACACTAGAGAAAATGAATTCTGGATTAGAACAACTAAAATGAATACATTTACAAGAATGGCAGATAAAACAGGTCCGCAAAACATGACTGACCAGAGACCTCAGGCCCTGACAAACACTCTTGGGAAGTTTCTTCTAAAATTTGTAAAATGCAAGTTTGTAACTGGTGAACGGAGCAGCATTTAACTCAACAGTTGCTTACAGCAACAAATGATGTCCGCTTTATTTTAAGGTTGGCTAAAACCAGGATTTGAAAAGGTGCTCAGAACTTGCTTCTTTCCAAATTTGAAATAATATAAAGTAATTAAATTGAAGTAAAATATTTGTGGCTTAAGCATGACTCTCTCATTTAGAGGCATAGGAGAGTTTATTATGGATCAAGGCATTAATCAGAAAAGATAAATGTGAGATTCCATCATTACCTAACAGTTATCTATCTAATTGACTGATTAGTCCTGCTTATGCCTGACACTACTTTTACAAAAAAAACCAAACATTTTTAATTTTTATTGCTACATTTATGGTTGATGGAAGCACTAGAGGTTTCAGAAAAACCTGACAAATGTATTAGCCTAATCTCTGATCAGCGTAACAGCTCCATTTTAAAAATTGAAGTCTTTCCCTAGTCTTATTAGCAAGCTATCTGCCATTTACAGCACAGTGCAACACAGGGACTATTAAAAATATATTACTTTTAGACGTGGAGTAATGTGGGAGCAATTCTGTAATCTAGTCTTCCATGACTACTCAGGAATCTTAGTACAAAAGATTCACACAGTACAGTGCTTATAGAACAAGGGGTCTTTCTGTTTCCAATCATAACAGCACTACTTAGAGCTTACCTACCAGCTTGATTCTTTTACGTCTATTCCTATTCTTACACATAGGTTTCCTTTTGAAAAATACTTTTCTTTTAATTTGCTAACTGAAAGAGAAAAATTTTCTGGTTTTAAACAAGTTACATCCTGTGATATAAATTTGGAAAGTAAAAGAATCAGTTTAAGATCTTAGGAGGCTTGCCATAGGAGCAATGCACTCAATATGAAAAACACTCTTAAACCATCATTATGCTATTAATTTGTTATCATAATGTACAGATAAACCCAAGAAATCTATTATCCAGTTTGTACTTCAGCAGCAACACTCACTGCCAGTTTGAGGAACACAAGTAACTTTATATCGTTCTCTTAAAGGCATATAAAGCTTTTTCTCATTCACAGCCAAATCTCAAGTGTCCTCATCATCTGTCTCTATGGAGTAAAGTTTTTCCTCTTCTACCTTTCTATTTAGTTTTGCTAAACAGAGAGGAAAATATACAAGTATATATATAAACCAAGATTATTACATGGTTCTAGAACATCATTCTAATTACTTTTGTATCCAGGGAATAGACACCACTATTAAGTCATAGTGGTGTCCATAGTCATAAACCTTTTTAAAGGAAGACTAACATTTTGGATACTAGCACTGTATAATGTGTAACTTGAGTATCAAGAGTGCAATGAATAGTTGAATATAACTTAGGGAAGTTTCCAGTTAATACTGAGGCCACAATACACCTCCACTGGATGCTAGCTTTGTTATTTATGAACAGAAGATAAAGAGGAGGTGGTTGGCATTAAACAGTATCTCAGCATTAAATTAGCTGTAGATTATAGCCAACAAACCTTCCAGTCTTAAGAGATTTTAGAATTGAATTTTGCATTAAAAACCAGAATGGACATCACACATAAGACTGCACTAAACAAAAGTTATGAGGAAATATTTTTGTCATTTATAGCAAGGAAGACAGGGATGTTGAAGATGTGCCTTATTTTCTATGTCATCCTCCTAGTCATACTACTTTTGATTATTCTCAATTGATCACCTTGATGATTACTTTCCAATTTTCATCTGCATAGCAGAAGTGTCAGGTAACTACCCACACAACATTTTAAAGCATGGTCACTTCATTGATATTAATTCAGTGTCTCTTTAAAATATAAGCTCAGTGGTTTACATTAAGATATCTTACCTAAGGCAACGTGTGTTTAGGGGCTGATTGCTCTTCAATCCACTTAGCAAGTACTCAATATCATCTGTGAACTCTTGATTTTCACCAAATTCCACTACATCATTGAAGTGCTTTACATGCTGAACAACAGTGTATAACTGGAAGAGACAAATATTTTGACCTAGGTAAGTTGCTCTGAGGATTAACCTTAACAAGTACAGCTTAAAAATGTATTCAGTTTGAGCGCAAGGAAACATTAAGAAGTTAACGAAGGCCATTCGACTTTTTAGATAAAAAATATTATCTTTAACAGGAAAGCCAAATTTCATTTTGACACTGTTCCTTCAGTATTTAGGATTACCAATAATTCTTTATCTTAAAAATTCGTTAAGAATACTTACTTCTTTGTCTTCTTTCCTACATTTCAATGCAGTTACTATCTCTTGATAGGGCTGAGTAGGTATTGTCACAGTTTTTATCACTTTGGGAGGTGGTGCAGGAGCCTTAAAAACTCCATCATCTTTATGAATTGCCTCCTTTGAAGATAGCCTTACCTATTAATAAGAAAGTGCTAAAATGGGCAGATGTTTTGAGCATGTCAACATACACTAAATACATCAGGAAACAGTACAGATGTGCAATTGTCAAACTCACATTTTTGGGACTATTTAGTCCTTGTCTTACCCTACCAAGATGTACCTAAGCTATGTGATAATGGACCTACTTTAAAAAAATAAATATTAAGATGTCAGAAAAGATAGGCATTTTAAAATTAAAAATAAATAATAAATCTAAGTAGTTGGGAAAGCTCCAGTGGAATTCTATTAAAAAAAGAAAAAAAGAAAAAAGTTTCTTAAGCTTTAGGGTAAGTAAACCAACCAAGTTCAGTGTTTAAAAACAATTACTTGTTGATACATAAAAGTACACACTGGGGCTTCCAGAACTGACTAAGTTGGTTGCTGTACTGAACCATCATTAAGTACGCTGGTCTGCATATGCGCACAGCATTGAGCAGTCACTGCCTCAACACAGCCTGTGCTGAAAAGCTCTGTGTTCTCCTCTCTCACTACAGTACTCAGGGTGTAGCTATCAGAAAACCAACCTCTCCGGTCTGATATCCAAACTGTATTTTGGCTGTAGGTAGGATACTACCAGTAACTTTTACAGCACCATAAAAAACTGCCACACAGAGAAAAAGAAAGGAATCGTGCATGCCTCAAACAGGTAAAGTATGCTCTTCTAAATTCCTAGTATTCTCCATATGCTGGCTTTATTCATATTTGTGTTGCTAGTATTTTAGCAACATACTATGGCATGAAATACAAAAGTGAAACCTATTCTGAACTTACAATGGGTAGTAGAGAACTAGATGTTAGGTGTAGAGTAACTGTGAACAAGTTTCTAGCCATCTCAGGCAAGTATTACAGGTTTTTCCTCAACTTAGTCCCCTGTATTAGTCTGAAGCTACTATAAGATTAAGTGTCATGTTATCTTCAGATTACTACTTGACACATATTCAGATGCGATGACAAAAGAACAGAAAACAAGGCAGACAGGAAAAAGGCCTCCAAATGCCAAATTCTAAGTGCAGGAGTGTAAATGACGAGCAGTCATTTACTCATCCTCAATTTCTAACATCATGTACTTAAGTTTCCTTACATAGAAAAATTGGATTTTTTTTTTTTTTTAAGTGCAACTGAAAAAGAAAATAATGCATAGAGAATGCATTAACCATTACTCCAGGGGATATTTTGGGAGAAAGCCTTCTTGTGCATTGTACATTGACAGTCAAAATTAAAACATAAGCCAAAACAATCTGCTATATTAATGAAGCATTCTTTACATGCTGCATTTATCACAGTGCAGCACTTCAGTATTTGCTCACTTTGGCTCCAGTGGCAACATGCTAATAAACCACCCTGAAAATCTGGTTTAGAGTACATACTGGAGGACTTTGATCTTATCAGCCTTTGAACCCAGGAGATCCACTCATCCAAGTCTTGGTTAATGGCTTCCCCTTCAAAGAAAATTCCAAGGGAGCTTGGAAAGGCCGTAAGAAACATCACTTTGCATAAGCAGTCTGCATGCTCTGGGTTTCTCACCAGCAATCTAAGACCAATTTATTCAAATGTTCAGGTAACAAATTTCTACAGAAATTAAAGAGGCAAGATCATCTATGCAGGGCTGACTGCTAAACATTTGCATCAAGGCTTATTCAGCTTTTAACTCTTAAATTTTAGTCATACACATGTAAATCAAGGTTAAAGAAACAACTGACCGGAGTAATTTCACATGTAAATCACAACATAAGGAGCAGATACAAACAAATTCCCCTAACTGGTTTGTTCAGCCAAACGTCTACCATAGTCCCGAGTTAATATTTTGACGGTTCCAGTTACAAAGTGAGTGTGACAGAAGACAAAATGGCTTGTCAGAATATGAATGATCCAGACATTTTCCTCACCTGAAGATCTATTCAAAGGCAGTCTGAGAAGATTCAGGCAAAATCTGCCTTTAAGTTAGCCATCAGAGGACTTCACAACAATCAGTACCAATACAAAGATTCAGTAAACAACTAAAGCTTTGGTTCAAATGCACAGAATTTAAATTGAGAAGGGGGTTTAGGAAAAAGCCAGGACTGAAATTTCCGCTCTCTCCTCAAACCCTACTGGTAACGGTTATTTAAAAATGAGTCATCTGCGTTTGCCAGGCAGTGCAGTTAACATCGAAGGATGTTAACTGTTCAGAATACTGTCAGGATGCGACCAAATCAAACCTATCAGAGATGAGCTAGTGTCAGAACAACACTCACACAGGTGGAATTAAAAAAAAAACCTCCAAAAAAAGCCCACCCCAAAACTGAAACTGGTGATGGCAAACAGAGCTGAAGACTCATCACTGAAAAAATAGCTACTTTCTGGTTTTCTGCTCTTGGGCAAGTACTGTAAGCAGGGCACCAAATGAAATGACATTTACTGACAATGTACAATGCACCCTTAACACAATCAGTAATAAATTTTACACATATAGAAGCCCAAGACTCTGGATTCTCAGGGTCTCAAAAGAGTTAAAAACCCTAAGCCTCTGATTTTTGAACAAATAAGATACTTCAAGAATTTTTTTCACCTCTTGTCTACTTTTTTGTAGACATGCTTAAATCTGACATGTTCATATTAGCATTTCTGGCTGTATACAGAAAAAATGTTTCTTTCATAGTGTCTAAATCCATTAGAAGGGAAAAATAAATTAAATATCCCTTAAGTTTTTCCTTTTTGACCTGCAATTGCTGATTTCTATAGGTATTAGCAAGTTAATCCTGAGGGGTCTCACAGAAGACAAAATGGAGTCCCTTGTTAGAAAGCTTAAACTTAATTGAAATATTTTTTCTGTATCTGTATATTGAAATGATACAGAAGATTCTGTTCCACGGTGTTTCCACTGACAATTTCTCTCCTCTCAAATACCCAATGGCTCACATCACAAAGTGGACTTCATTCTCAATTACTGTGACATTACCAGAAATCAAGAACCCGTGTTTCAAAAAACATCAGTGACTTTTAAAAGGAGATTTATTAAACTTGAGAAAAAACAAATGGTATACTTACTGGGACACTGGGAGTTTTCAAAACCGGTGGTGCTGGCAGGGCCTCTGATTCTGGCTGGTTCCAGTGTCTAGCATTATATACAGCTTTCGTGGGAGACTAAAAGATAAAAATACAAGTTATTTTTTAACCAAATCTACCAGTAGTCACTAAATACTTAAATTACTGCAGGTATAATGTAGCCAAGCAAGTAAAATGAGCTTCGTTTTTCCCCCTTCCATATTCCCAGCAACACAAGTTCTCAGTATCACATGTATCAGGAAACCTGAAATACTTAAGCATTTGATAGTTTAAAGGCACGGAGACCCATTCAAATGGCAAAAGACACAATGCATATGTATTTTAACAATTTCTGTTTTTCTACTTTTAAAATTTATTCAAAGACAAAAGGTCTGCAGTCTTCCTATAAACAAAGCAAGACAGCTATGGGAAAAACAACATGTTAGCAAACACCGTGTCAGGAGAAAATACGACTAGATTAGAATCAAAATGTAGAACTGATATATAGTGTGAAGCTTGGAGGAACAGAAAACGCGCGAGTGAAATGGCATAATCCATATTAATAAATTGAGAAGCCTTTTTTTGATTCCTGCTGAAAAATGTGTCAATGCAAATTGAAATGCAGCAAAGTTCTTGAATTTTGGGGAAATAAAATGTAATTCTCAGAGGAAACAAAGATGAACTGTATTTCAAGCATCTGAGTTTACCCGTCTGACTGCATAACAATATTCCAGTCTAATAAACCATTACAATTTTGCAATTTCCCAGCATGCCGTACACTGTGCAAAACTGTATAACTCCACCCCTCCTCACAAGCACCTTTCTAACATTCTAAACACAGAAAAAAAAAAATTTACCAAGAAAACCCCCCAAAAATCCCCAAACAAACAAAAAACCCCCAAACAGTTGGGCATTAAAAAATAATTTTCTGTCCAAACAGAATGCATCAGGTATTTAAAACAAACACTGGCTCAAGTACAGCCCACAGAGGGGCTAGGGGTGTAGCAAAGCTGGCAGTACCAGCTGTGGATTGAACACCATTCTATGAAATGTAACAAGGTTTTCACCATGTCAAAAAGTAGAAAGCAGATTTTCAAGTCAAGAGTTTCTGTATTACTGTCATAACTCTACTGTGCTGATCCTTCCATTCTTTACAAAAGCAAGCCCTGACTAACAAAACTTTAAAGGAATATTAGCAGAATTAAAATCTCAGCTGAGAGTTTTCAGAGCCCAAAAGACCTGTCAAGCACTACAGCATTTTAGTTTCCAGGTGAGAGAAAAGCCTCTTCCCCTCCTGCAGTGAGCTTTGATGTGGTTAGAAAAACTTAGCTCGGTTTTTACATTATTTTCTTAAAGCAGTGTTCGTGTACCATTTAGCCACGAGTACACACTGGCCATCTTCTTAACTGTTTTATCTATTTTCCGAGGGAGCTCTTTTAAACAATACCTTTTCAGGCATATAAAATACTTCAGCAGCCACAAGCAGCCACCATGGCCACATGGAGCAATATCAAAATAAGGCTTTTGGTAACTTTAATTTTTAACTTTCCCGAGTAACAGAAGCACTAACTTGCCAGACTTCCTGAAAAACTCACCAAGTTCAAGAAATTAAACTGAGAAACCAGTTTTAAGTTCATATTGC
The DNA here is from genome assembly GCA_033439905.1 of Ceryle rudis. NCBI lineage: Eukaryota > Metazoa > Chordata > Aves > Coraciiformes > Cerylidae > Ceryle > Ceryle rudis. The sequence goes on along the minus strand of JAAGNO010004011.1, from coordinate 21,704 downwards.
TACAGTTATGAAAGGCCATCTCTGTCCATATACATGAAGATCACATAGATCCATACTTGAAAAAGGTAAACTGCTGACAAAATGGTTAAAAGGTTAAGTCTCTTCTCTCCTGTACATTTCTGAGTAGCAAATTCTTACCTGGAATGTGACTTGGGGCTTGTGATGAACAATTTAGTTCCTTTAAGTAAGGATAATTTCTTAAAAAAAAAAAAGATGCTTTTTTTAATAATGAAAGATGGGTCATTTCACAAATATCTGTAATGGAAAAGAACTACGGAATATTTTGTAGATACTATTTTTTCCTTGAATTACTCACAGTCATTCCACAGATTATCTTAGTGCATACTGAAGACTGAGAAGAGAAGGTGTAAGATTCTCAGTGCCATATCTTGGTATACGGGATAATTAAAGGAAATCACACACTCCAAGAAACCAGCATGAAAAGACGACATATTTAATATTGGTTTCAGCTGATGCATAATTCTCAATCTTGCAGGGAAGATTAACTAGTATAATTCTGACAGAAGCGTACTGCATTTCAGCTCCCAGAAGTACTATTAACATAGGATATTATCTATTAATAGTCCCAAATCTCAGGAGTCTCAAATAGTATTTTCTCCCTGCTTAAACTATACTAATATATTAATATTCCTGAATTTCCTGTCTGGGAGTTGCACAGCAGCTTTTCAGGTATTTGCAAAAGTTGGGCTCAGCACACCCAGCGGGAGATGCAACCCACCCAACAGGATCCTAGATTGATGCCATCTCTAAAACAACGGGAACAGCCTCTGCTGCTGCTGCAGGACTCCCATTCAAAGTTGTTCTGAAATTGAAGGGAAGAGCACACCATCCTCACTGCCCCGGCTGAACAAGCAGAAGCTTGTGCCTCACCTTCACATTCCCTTTTCTTCAGGCTCTGTGCTATGCGAGGCACAACCCAGAGCCTTCGCCAGGCGTAGGGGACCAGAGTCAACGCTGGCAATCTTGCTTGTCTTACTCAGGGAGGCAGCAGCTGGGATGGGCCCTTGCTGACCACACCACAGGAGTGCCTGTACTCTTGGCTTTTCAAAATGTAGCACTTCTGTTGCATATACACCCATATAGCAAGGAAACACAGATCAAGTTCAGTGCTTTGTTATGGAATAACAACAAACTACACAAACAGCTGTACCAGCATAATCAGAAGGTCCACACAGCCCAAGTGTGTTTTCCTTAGCAGAGAGCAACAGCTGATTCATAGAAAAGAGCTCAATAAGGCAAATAGGTAAAGTCAATTTCTTCTAAACACTCCGGGCAAAGAGGCTTTCTGAGTCAAAACAGTAGCCTTTTTAGTTAACAGTCAAAAATGGGCACTTTTTTACTTACTGTCTTAATCCCTCACTAAAATAAAAAGCTAGGGTATCCCAAAGTGTTTTGTGACAAGGCACTCTGCAGCTTGCCTAGGGACTACCAATGCAATATAGAAGAAAGCCACATTTTACATAGGAATCAAGTAATACCACCAATAAATGCCTGTTATGAGAAATGAGGGCACCTTCATTTAATAGCTCTCTTGGAACAGAACCAAAACTGAAAGCTTCCAATACCTGCTCTAGGGGGTCCTGCTCTGGCAGGGGGTTGGACTGGATGATCTTTCAAGGTCCCTTCCAACCCCTAACGTTCTGTGAAATACCTAGGGAAGGTTAGTTTTAGCCACCGTCCCATGCAATATCTTCCAGTTCCAGATCAAAGCAATTTCACCTGTGACTCCCATCCTGCCCAGTAATATTTCACTGGGTAGTAGACACTGCTCTGCAGCATCCCTACTGTCTGGTCTAGTCACATCCTGTCTCACACCAATCGCACACAGCTCAACCACCAAACACAGCCGCAAAAATTCAACCCTGCTTCCAAAGAAATATGTTCTAATAATTTCTAACACATCATACAGAGACTTTGGAGCCTCTATTACAGCTCACATGGACATGGCAAAGGCATCCCTCCTTTACATACCCCTCAGAAAGCAATCTTCATGTTTTCCCTTGCAACACAAAACAAAGATTAATTTCTAAAACAACTGCAAAGAAATGGTGCCAACACTGATAAATCAATAAGCACCATGTAGACTTCCTTTAGATTACTCTGTGACAGAACTGAAGCCAGGAAAAGTATCAAAGATTAAATGAATGCTAGTGAACAAAGACTTTTCAGAGGGCTTGATCACAAAAGCAAAGGGGTTTGTTTGCCTGATTTTGGTGGAGTTTTAAGGCAACTCTAATGCTTGTGGTAACAAGCTGCCCTGAAGAAGCAACACTGATACTTAAGCAGCAGCAATTTAAGAAACTGACTTTCAAGAAACCTTCTCTTGAAGACAAGACAACCTTGCAATTACTCAAATATTGCAGACGTCTTTAAGAATCCTACCTTTCAAGATTAACTTCACATAGATGCCAGTGGAAGTACTCCTCGGAATTCTGTGGTTTTAAGGCAAGTAAGTTCTGCAGTATTAACCAGCTCTAAGAGCTTCTGCTGAATAGCAGAAGTTTCCTTTTTTCCTACATATAGAACATGACAGCTTTTTACATACAGATAAATGTCTCCAAGAGGAGGGTATAAAGCATATTGTACTGTGGGACTGCGTGTGGTTCTGGGAGGGGGGGGGGTGGGGGGTGGGGGGGGTGGGGGTGGTGAA
>JAAGNO010004009.1:16011-30581 GCA_033439905.1 Ceryle rudis | reverse complement strand
AGCGCCTCTGCTCCGCGGCGGGGACAGGGGCCCCTTTGTGCCGGATCCGTGTTGAGCCGCTTCCCACTCTGAAAACGGAGCTGCGGGCGCTGGCAGCGCTGTGGCGGAGGGAGGTGAAACAGCTTCCCAGGACCCTCTGGGGGAAGGGGCCTCGCAGTGGTTCGGGGGAGGGGGGCGGCTGCAGCCCCTCTTCTCAAGGTGGGTCCATGTCTATAAATCGGGCTCCTGGCGGCCAGAATGAGAAGTACGGCAAACGGGACAGTCCTGGCCTTGCTCGTCCTCCCTCCTGGCTGCCGACAGCACCCTTAGTGTCAGGGAGGGGAGAGCAGGCCCTGGGGCAGGTCAGGGGGTGCTGCCTGAGGCCGTGTCGCCCGGCCTTTCAGGCTGCTGGGGTTACTGTGTCCTTTCCGGCCCAGGGCAGGAAAAAGCTGATAAACGTGCTGGGTATTAGTGGGTTCGAACATCCAGTGCTTGAGAAGACAGTCTATGATTTGTCACTGCATGTGGGAGGAGGGATCCAGGATCTGTGCAAACCTATTGATACGTGAAGCTAGCATGGCCCAAATGTATTACCAGTTCCACCACTTTCTGTGCCAGCTATGTGTTATTTGCTTGTTTCGGTTCTTCAGTCTTGCAGAAGGTGCAGAGCCTGGTGGTGAGGGGGAGGCTAAGTGACCACCTCCAAACACTTGCTCCTGGTCCTAGGAAATAGACTGGCTTTTTTGTTCACTCTTTGACCTTAGTTAAGTGGTGCTCCCTACCTTCTGAAAGGGAGGATGAGCCTCGAGTCAACTGCTGGTCTAATTTGCACAGAGGAATTTCTGATACAATAGTAATCGGTTGCAGTACAGAACCCTAGCAGAGCCTCCCACTCCACCCTGGAATTCAAATGTCACCCAGAAGTCACTAAGCTTTACAATGACTCAAGTCATTCTTAGCGTGTAATGGGAGCAGAATGCACAACTGCAGTGTGTGGGCTAAAATGATAGGGTCCAGATACTCTGCTCCAGGTGTGAGCTGGTCTCTGGGTGGAGTCTGAGTGGAGCTTCTCTCTGTGCATTGCGTAACTGGAGCACATTCTTTCAGGCAAAGATTCACCTTTCTGTGAAGTGCACAATGTGCACTGTGTGAGACAGAGTTTGTTCTACTTTGACAGTGTTTTCTGTTGTTAATGGTATTTCACTAGAAGCTCCATAAAATAATTACTAGATTGTCCTTTGAGTTGCAGCTTGGAAGAGAATGAATGTGTGAGATGGATCAGCTGCTTGCTCTCTCCACTGTTCTGTCCCTACTGCACGGTATTGCTTTATGGGCTTTTTTCTTTTTTTCCTTCTGACCTATAAATTTGAGTTTGTTTGGCTTGCCTGCACTTGTTCAAGTGAAGATTGTCTTCTCAGGCTGTAAAAAGCAGTAACTTGAGTGTGTCAGCTCTGTATAGGCCGGAGAACAATTGCCCACCTGGAATTCCATTATCAAACGTCAATGTGTCAGTATATTTGTAATGTGTCTGCTTTTCTTGGGAGATACAAAAATACGATGACACATTATTCACCACACCAGGGGCAATGTGAGCTCCTGCTAGGAACGCGTATGATATCACTGAGCATGGCAAATACTGTATATTCTTTATTCTGACCACCTTTAGGGCTGGAAATCGTTTAACAGTTGTTGAACTATTTGGGTTGTGTCATGGCTGGCATCCAGGGATTGATGGGGACCTCAAAAGCTAAAAGTATTTGCCTGTAGTCTGAGTGGAAAAAGCTATGCTCTTGATCAGACAGCATTAATGAACTGTGTCTGTTTTTGCCATCAGCTGATCGGTGATGTGTGAATTTGGGCTGCTCCTGAGAGTTCATGGGGAAATGCCTAAACAATAGGAGAGCTGTTTAAGCCCTTTGAGGGACTTTTTATCTTTTTAAAACAGACTTTCTGATCAGGCAAGCTATTTTATCACTAGTTACTCAGCATGATGGGTGTAGAGGATACTGTATGACAGGGATCTGTGTCAGATAGATTAAAAAGAAAGCAAGCCTTAATATCTTAGTCTAAGGCCTTAGTGTGTGGGACAGAAAACAGTGACTACTGTATCTAAGTTTTCATGAAGAATTTAGGATTTTGCTCTTTGAATAATAGCAAAAGAACTTTGCATCCTTGGAGCAGTTAGGCTGTTCAAGTGACAGCTTTTTGCCAGTACCTTGTGGAATGGTGACCACTGTAATTTAACAGCCAAATGCACTATGACTGGCTGGGCGCAAGTTTTTCCAGCAGCACAAAGTGTATAAAAAGCCTGGTGCACCCTCTGCTGTAATCATCCAGCTCTGTTTCAGTGAGTGGTACGTTAGTTTCGTGTTCCTTCAAGCTGAAATGTGGGCTGAAACTGGGCACTGCTATAAGGCAATATGCATGACTGGCATCCTAATCATATTTTAGCCTTCAGTGGTTTCTCCTCGCCATGAATGACATGATAGGAAAGAGCCTTTCAGACTTGTGATAGTCAAAGAGTTTGTGTGTTAAATCAAGTGGTTGTCACTATGCATTGTAATTTGTTGAAGAGGCATGAGAGAGATCTCCATGGTACCAGCGGCCTGGATCCAGAGGCATTAGGCTTGTATGGGATTTTATGCTGTTTTAGTAGGTGACTATGGCAGGACTCTGTTTTTTGTGACCTGTCAGTAAGTTTTTCCAGGCTAGAGGAGTTGGAATTCCTGCAGGCAACCCACAACTAACAGTGTTAAAGAATCATAAAATTGTTTAGGTTGGAAAAGACCTTTAAGCTAATTGAGTCCAACAGTCCTGTCAGTGCTGTAAGCTTGCCTAAGCTGGGTCTCTTCTGTTTGCAGGAAGATATGGTACTTGCCTCCTGGGCTGTTGAGGACATGGTAAGTCTTTTCAGTTGCCTATAGGTGATTATCTGTTGGCAGTAACTTTTTCCTCTCCCTTAGTATTCTTGCTGCTGAGACAAACTTCTGCAAGTGTCAAGCTGTATCAGCTGCAGCACTGCTGTGCTGAGCCCTGAAGTAGGCTTGCCCCCTCTCTCTGACAAGGAAAAGAAGCTTTCATGGAGGATTGGGAGAAGATGCAGTATATTTCACTTCTTGAATTATTCTAGGTATTTATTCTTGCTTCTTGATGTTGTCAGTCCACTCTTCCTTGTACTAGGACTGCTGACCTGTGGAAACCTCTGCTAAAGTCTGCCGTTGACTCCAGCAGACTTCTACCTCAACACAAACAAAAAAACTAGGGTTTTGAGCTGTGAGACAGGAGCTGCTTCAGGAAGCCATTGGGGGGGAAATAAAGGCTACTGGATTGCTCTATTCATGCTTTCTGTTTTTAAAGAGCCTCCCAGTATTCTTTCCTCACATGTCATGTTAAGTCCTGAGGATCAGAAACTGAGACAGTTGCTTTGGGCAATGGGCTGGGAAAGCAAATAAGGTTCCTGTGATGCTGAACAGTTAAATGCAGATCTGCAATGTGTGCCCTTTGGGCTCACTGTCCCATTCACTTGTGTTCTTCTGGAGTCTAGTGGATAACACCTGGGATATGAAGTAATTCATATTAATAGTCCTGTTCTTCAGCTTGAGATACAAACATTTATTTGAAGAGACACTACTGATACATAGGAGCAGATTCTGTGCAGATAATATGAAGGCAAACAAAAGCTGCTGCAAGATAGAAGAGGAATGCGTGAAGTATGAATCTCCATGGTGCAGGCCAGGTCCAAATCACTGTCCTGCTTCAACCCTGTCGTTATCAGTGTGTAGCTCTGGGAAATCCGTCAGAAATACACAGGAGTATCTTTAGGAATGGAGTACCTACAAAGTGACTGAATCTGCCAAACCCTTCTTGAATTGGGAGATGCTACAAAGGGAATCTAAGTTACTGAATGTTCTCTCCAGTCCATAAAGCAAATTTCTTTTCACGTGTCTGGAGCCTTAAAAGACTGTGCAAAATGACTCTGTGTAAAAGCTGGTCTGTAGCCCTACAGTACTGAAGTCTGCCTTATGGTTGCAGTTCTTTATGCTGTCTAGATTTCCTGTGAGGAAGCAATCAAGTAAATGTACCTCTGGTCACAAAATATGAACAAGGAGCATTGACATCAAAGTGGAGGAACTCACCACAAGGTGAAACAGAAGCAGTGGGTGTAATGTTTTTACCCCATTCTTCTCCTTTACCATAAGAGATGTCTTAGCACTCAATCTTGCCTTGTAGAACTCTCGCTTCAAAAAGTTGGTTGTACTCCCTTCTATAGTCTGTTTGGGACTTGAAACTGTGCAGGGAACTGGATGAAATTCAGAAACACCTTGATGATCTCTTTTCAGGTCCTGTGTTATATGAATATTTGTAAGGAAAGTATTCACATAATAAACAGTTTTAGTAAATCAGCTTTTACCAAGTGAAAACAGAAACCTGTTTGCTGCAAACAGAGATAAAGAAATGCAGTACTTTGAATTCACTTGCTATACGATTGCCACACTCTTGGTCCAAATGACAAAATACCTGCCAAATCTGTATCTCCAGTTCCTTCTTCATGAAAAGACAGCTAATGGAAAAGACAACTGTTGGTAAAGTGAAGGCTGAAGTTGCAGAACTGCAGCTGGATTAAAAAAACGCTGTGACTTCCAAATAGGAGAAAAGGGTAGAGAAGGCTGATTGGAGACATCTGACTCCTGTGCAGTCTAGTGAAGCAAGAAACCACCAGAAGCTCAGGGTTAGAATGGAGCGAACTGGCTTGAGGCTCCTCTGAATGTTGCTTGATTGCAGTCTGCTTCCTTAAGACTATTTAATGCATTCAAGTAAACTTGATCCCTCCTGGGCAGGTTGCAGGGTTATTCAATCACAGAAGGGGAATATTAGATTGAGAGGGACTTCCAGGAATTTTCTTACCCCACTTTCCCCCCAGCCACAGGAAACAAATCCAGTCACCACCTTCCATTATTTCTCCCTTCTGTGCTCAGGGTTGGATGACGCTGGGGCATTTTGTTCTGCTTGGATAACTGCTGTTCATTTAAAGATCTGTACAAAACTAACTGCTTTACTTAAAGTCTGGTTGGAAGTGGGTGGACTGGCTCAGCCTGCTACTGTAGTAAGTTACCTTTACTAGGGTATAGGTAGCTGCGTTACAAGACGGGCTACTGATCTTGTCTTGCTAGTCACTGAGTGCAAAAAAAATCATGACCAGGTAAAATGTAAATTAAATCCTGGAAAACTGTCCTCATTCAGTGAAGATTGAGACTGCTGAGGAGGGGTATAATAGCTTTGGATGGAGCTTCAAATTGATTATCAGCAATTTAGGAAGAAATAGCTTCCAGTTGTTTGGGGCCTTTTCTGATTAAAAAGGAAGCGCTGATTGCATGTATTTGCTGGCAAGCTTGGTGTTTATTTGCAGAGATTGATGCAGCAGGGTAGGAAGTACCCAGTATGGAAGCAAGTGAAGAGACTCAGGGAGTGGACAACAGAGATTACAGGTTCTCTAGATTTGCATAGGTTTAAACCTTGTCCTGAGAAGGGGTAAGATGGGGTGTATGAGAACAGGGAACTGGGCATGCTGACTAATGTGTGCAATAGGAGCTAGGCTATCTGTAGGGCTAAGTAGGCTAGTGTAGGGCTGTTCTTGGATGTGTGTCTCTTTATTAAGCTATCAGCTGCTCCTAGCTGTAGCTGCCTGTTAAATACAGAGACACAGCATACAAATCAAGATTCTTCCAGGAACTATCTTCAACATACCAAATCAACATGGTCTGTTGCTCTGTTAGACTATGGTACCCCATGGTCCAGTACTGGTTTCCCACCTCCTTTAACTCTGTGGATATTTGAGATGATAATCAAAGTTTTCATAGGAACAACTGGAGAAGAACTAACACAGACCTTGATAGCCCAATATATTCCTTCATTCGCATTGTCTCATCGTGTTAAACAGGATGGATCTGTGTGCCTATAATACTAATCATATTGGAAAAGAAAGCAGTATTTTTCCTTCTCTTGATGAAACCATTTCTGTTTGGTAAAGCTATGTCAGTCAGGAATTTTGACCCTTAGATGAACAGCAATGTGTTGGTAGAAGGCTGGCTTGTAGCTTTGGCCTCTGACAACCTGACAAGGAATAGATATTAAACATGGGAATTACATAATTGAGTGAACATTTTAAAACAAGTTGGGGCAACACATAGGGGTATATATGACTTCATAAGCTTGGTCTGAATTGGAGACCAGTAATATAAAGAAGCTGTGGTCTGAAGTAAGGGAGAAATGAGGAAGCATGTAGGCTCAGGAGGTCAGTCCTTTAAGTGGCTCAGGATCTTGTCTGTATGTTAGCACTTTGGTATAATCACAGAGACTTTCCCTAGTGGACATCCACTAGAGAATCACTGTCAGGGAGATGGGCTTATGTTACAGGATAGTGTGTAGCCGAAGTGACCTTTGTGTGTAGTTACTGTTCTGTCTGATGTCTTACTGACCTCTCTCTGGCTGGAGAGATCCTCCAAAGTCCTGTTTGAAACTGTTTTATTTGCAAATCGAGACCCTATTTTACTCATGTAGTGCAAACATGAAGCAAAAAGGCATACTTTGTAGTATGCTACAAAGATTCACGTTTTGAAAGGGAAGGCTTTTGCCCGACACCTTTATCTGAGGGCAGGGATCTGTCGTCTGAGATGGTGTGACTGACTGGAGCAGGGGTGAGACTAATGACATAGGTAAAAGGTGGGAACATCTCTGTCATAACAAGCCCTCTGGCATTTCCCCAAGTGGAGCTCAGTACCAATGAGGCAGTCATGAGCCATTCTGCCTTTCTGCAGCTGAAGACCAATAGCCATTTTTTGGTAACTTAATAGAGAGTTGATAGCAGGCGTGGCCTAGTAACTATGTTGGTCGTAGGTAAAGCAGGGAAAGGAGGGGAGCACCTTTCCTAACACTATTAGCAGAAAGGGTTGTAGCTATGTGGAAATCTCATTTGCGCTGTTCAGTTTGTCTGCCTGATGGTGGTGGTTGTAGCGGTGTCTGTGATGACCTCGTCCGTAATCCTGCAGAGGTGTGAAGTAGAGAGAGATGTCGTTACTCTTTCCCTCTTTCTTCAGAGAGCTTGTCTTGGAGGAGCTGCATGGGATCTCAAGTAGGTCTGTGAGAGCTGGAAGATGAGGGTGTTTAGGGATAAACATTTTTTTGCCCTGCAAATATGATTTGCTAGATAGCCTCTTATTAGCAGACATGGCATTGGCATCTGAAGGAGTCTTGTACGTGGTACTGACCCAGATATAACTCTAGTTGACCCAATGTTATATTGCTTACACAGGTTCTGCCAGCCCTCCTGAACCACCATTGGTTCTTGCTCTATCAGTCTGTCCACAGGTAGCTCTGTCATCCCTACTTTGCTGTAAAACAACCTCCAGGCTTTGGCAAGTATAACTTACACATTTGCCTTTCCTGGGAAACTTGGGTTTTCCGTGGTCTCAAGCTCTTGGTGGCTTACAACACGTGGTGTTTTGGGAATAACTAGGCATAAAGGGATGGAGTGGCAATATATTTGCTCTTGTAGGGCTCAGGGTGACAGCAGCAGCTGTTCTTCAGCCCCTTAGTGTGCAGTACTGAGTACCTTCCCTATGTCTGCATGCAGATCCAATTTGATCTGCTGAGTGACATGAGCTCATGGAGTACGTAAAGTCCAGGAAAAGCCTGGCAGAAAGGGTTTGGTGTGGGGTTTTTTTAGTTTGGTTTTGTTGCGGTTTTTTTTGTTTGTTTCTAAACCTTTTTGCATTTACCAGGCTAGATTTTTCTGGACTTTCTATAAAGTCTATACAACTGCTATGGAATATGTACTTGACTGGCTGCTACTCATGTCACGGAAATCAGCCTGTAGAAATTTAATACTTGATTGTACTCTCCCACCTAGTTATTGTGTTGATGACTGCAGTATAGCCTTAACCGGTGGAATACTTTGCCACATGGTATTGTGGATGCTGAAAACTCATGTGGGTTCAAAAGCAGATCAGAGAAATTAATGGAAGATAAGTCCATTGAGTGTTACTAAATTCATAGGTGCCACATCCAGCTCAGGAAGCTCCTGTCAGCAAATGGTTAGAGGCTTGGAGAGCATGCATGTATGTTCTCTCCGTTCTTAAAGCGAGGGAAGGTATCCGCTTTTGATGCCTGTCTACAGAGGCGATGAGGCTACAAGTACCCATAGTCTGATTCAGCACAGCTACTATTATGTTTCAGAGTATCTTGATCTTAGTGATAGTAAATCCATTTTTTTGAGTTTGTAACTTCTGAGAAAATAAGTATGGCTCAAATTCTAATGTGGAAACTGCAGAAAGAATGTATTTGAGCATTTATGGTTTTGTTTAGTCAGTTTTGGCTGGACTGTCCCTCATACAACCAAGTATGCTCTGACACACAACAGCTTTCCACATTTACCCTCTGAAGTCGAGCACTGTGTAGTCGGCCTGAACTGGACACTAGAAATGGAAGGCATGTTTGTGATTCATTGCTTCCTGATAAAGTGGGAAAAGGGGTGTGGCATGGAAAAAGTGATGCATCTTTCATGTGGCATATCTAATTGATCTATGTCTCCATGAGAAAGAAAGAAAGGGTCTGGGGCAGTTTGAAGTACACTTTCACATAACTCTGTGAAGTTTGTCTAATCTTAGCAATTTCAGGAACATGTAGTCTGGTTCTACTGGGGACCATGGGGAAGTCTTAGAAGGTCTATGATGAGCCATAACCTTTTATCCAGTGACCTGGATCATTCAAAAGTGTCCCAACTCTTTCCTCCCCTCTTCACCAAAGGTCACTAGACTGTTTGCAATAACCCAGTCTGTTTTTCTTTCCTTCCTCCTCTTTTCCTATCTTCTTTCGCTCTTTCTCCAGAATTGTCTTAATGTCTGGCTAAAAATCCCACTTCCAGATTTTGCAGTTTCTGCTCTCAGCTGTACTAACTCTGTTGTCCTCACCTTTCAGCCTCTGCAGAGTGGATATTGGTGACTAAGAAGGTGGCTTTTTTTGCTTGTCAGTTTTTTAAATAAACAGACATTTGACATTGAAGTATAGCTTCAGGGAAGTGAATGCCAGGTAAACAAAAATGCCTCTTTGTGTCCTCACTTCCCTTAGCCGCTGCATGCCTTTTACTTCCCTCTCCTCTGTAGAAAGTTGATGACCGTTACCTGTATCGTAACGGCAGAGCAAAGTATTTCTGAAAATGTGATGGGGACAGTTTACAGAACCGAAGGACAAAAAAATCTATGCTGGTAGAGAGCCATATCCTACCAGGGCAGTGATAGGTGTTCTGCTACTAAAAGGACTCTAGACCACAGTGTGCATTCTTGTGAGTGGCTTTTTTTGTTGGGTTTGGTTGTGTTTTTTTTTTTTAATGTAGCATTATCAAATCCTTTGTCTTGTTTATAAATCTTGTTCATCTTTAGTAAAAAAGACTGGAGAAAGTGCATGTCTGTGTCCTTCCCTTTTTTCTCCCAAAGCCAGCTATGTGTAAAAGCGCATGGAATTGGTGGGGTTTGCTAAACTGGACACCGTACAGGGAGGGGGTACCAGGCCCCATGTATGGTGCCTGGGGAGCGTGCTTATTCTTGTCCTTTTTGGCCTGAGCTGTTCCCTTTGCTCAGCTGTTGCAATGCTACCTTTCCTGCACAGTGCTGTCATGGCACCCCAGTGTTTCTATTTTAACACTCGGTGGGGCTAGATCTTGTGACACAAGGGTTTGGCATCTCTCCTACGTGCTGGAACGTGGCATCTCAGGAGGCACAGTGGCTGCAGCCACTATATCAGAGGTTGCCCTTCCTAGTAGCTGGCAGAAGGGGGACGCCCCTAGGATTGTGACGCATCATAACAGACAGCATCCCCGCAAAGGAGCAGCAGCGTCTAACTGTGCCCATCTATGTCTCCAGTCTTTTTCACAGAGTTTGAAGAGTTTGGGACGTACGTGCCAGCTGCCCACTGCTCCCCTGCAGTATCTTGCTTTCAGGTATGTAGTTACTGGGGACGAGAGTAGAGTTGCATGCTCTGGATGCATGTAAGATAGCTTGGCAGCATGGTAACAAATGGTGAGGAGGGAGGACAGAGACAGCTGGTGGCATGGGTGGAGGTATTCTTCAGATTTGAAGGTTTGTGCACCTGAGTGTCATGTCCCAACTTGCTTCAGCACTTTCAGTGTTGGAAGAAACCCAGAGGAATGGTACTAATATACTTCTGACACTCCATGGGATGAGACTGAGACTGGACAAACAGTGACAAACTGTTTCCAGAGTAAATGTACGAAATTCCCACAGTCTGTATTAGAGTGTTGGGGTGCTTCGCAGTGTGGCTTATGTCACTGAGAAGGATTTGCAGGACCTGGGAGATGTGGACTCTTGACCCTATTTTCTTCATCTCTGCTGTGTGCCCTATGGGCCGGCAGAATGAGCAGATACCTCTCTGGGGCGTGAGGGAAGCTTTTTATAACTAGGAATGTGCAAGAGGAGAAGTGGCAGCAAAGGACATCTCTGCTCCATTAACCCAGGCTTGCCTAGAATGGAGTGGGTTTGTGTGCGAGTGACTGGGCTTGGGCCGTTTTCAGTTACTCCCTCTTCTATTCCTGCACAAGAGCAACCCTGAGACCTCTCTCCAGGGAATTCATAGCGTTGCACCATATCAGGAACAAACTGGCAGCACAGACTAGCACAGGGGAATAGGCAGAAGTTCCGAGACAACAGAGCATGAGATGAACCTTTTACCTTCTAGCCTAGATTTTGAGCCCAGTGTAGTGAGAGAGTTGCGTGTAATGAAAACAGCAGCTTTGGAGGGATGTTTCTAGGGAAGCAGCGCTGCTGGGTAACTGGCACGTGTGCTACAGTGCCATTTGGCTGGGTAAGCCCCAGCGTGTTTCTGTAGTTCTGCTCAAGCCCAGCTTAGCTGGTGGGCAGCTTATATGACTCCTCCCCATTCAAGACATGCCTGCCTGCTGACTGCTTAGCCTTGTTTTCTCAGTCACTTGTTGTAATCCCATAATTCTGAGTCATACTGGGAAGCTGGAGTCATCTCTGTTGACAGAAGACTTATTTAAAGGCTTTTCAAGGTAGATTGAAAATAGCTTTAGCTACCTCAGTTTCTGTAGCGCTTCCTACCCTCTTGAGGACCTCAGTTAAGACAGGATGCAGAGATGTCTGGTGCTGCTGAAGTGTGTTTGTTCACCAGCATCTCTAATATTTGTACACCCGAGATCTGGCAAGATTGTCTTCTACAACATTCTTTACCAATGTGCTACAGGCCTGGCAAGGAGGCCATCTGTCTGTTGTCCCACTGTACTCAGCACTGGTGAGGCCACACCTTGAGTACTGTGTTCAGTTTTGGGCTCCTTACTGCAAGAAGGACATTAAGGTGCTGGAGCATGTCCAAAGAAGGGCAGTGAAGCTGGTTAAAGGCCTAGAGCACAAGTCTTATGAGGAGCAGCTGAGGGACTGGGGCTATTTAGTCTGAAGAAAAGGAGGCTGAAAGGAGACTTGCAGCTCTCTACAACTGCCTGAAAGGAGGCTGGAGCCAGGTGGGGGTCAGTCTCTTCTTACAAGAGGAAATGGCCTCAAGTTCTGGCAGTGGAGATTTAGGTTGGATATTGGGAAATGTTTCTTCACTGACAGGATTATCAAGCACTGGAACAGGCTGCCCACAGAAGCAGTTGAATCACCATCCCTGGCTGTGTTTAAAAGTCATGTAGATATGGTGCTGAGGGACATGGTTTAGCAGTGGACTTGCTAGAGTTAGCTTAATGGTTGGACCTGATGACTTTAAATGTATTTTCCAACCTAAACAATTCTGTGAAGGAGGTAGGTTCAGTCCTGGGCATCTCTGCTGGATCAAGCCATCTGCTGTTGGAGGTGCAGTGATGCCAGTACTTGCTTGCAGGGCAGTAAGTTGGGCTTCTCCATCTCCAAGGGTCATGAAGAACTGTGCTCTTGGCAAAGGCTTAGCCAGTGCTATCACATAAATCAATTTTCTCTCTTTTCAGCTTAACTGAAATCTGCAAAAATTCTCTGCTGCAAGAAAAAGGGGGTGATGTCATCAGAAGATGATGCTGGCGGGGAGGCTCCTGGGGGCAGTTTCTGGGAGGTAAGGAAGGATAATTGGTATGTGAGGGAGGCAGGAATGTCTTTTTACCTCCCACCAGTGGAATTAAGGGGTTGAGTTTCAGGTTCCTGGGTGACATGTTGCTCTTGGGGAGTGGAAGGGAGGAACTGTGGGGAGGTTCAGTAACACTCTGTGTTACTGCATGGAAGAGGTAACTCTTCCCCCCACAAGTGCAGTGGAATGTTCCTTGTTCGGCTGACACTGATCTGAGCTGTGAGAGAGGCAAGCAAAACATTTCAACAGCTTCTTTCCACTGCTGTGCCAGCCTGAGAGAGTGCCAGAGGAGGGTCTGAGTCCAGCTGCTGGCTTCAGAAGGGCCTGTGCTCAACTCTCCATGCAATGATTGACCTCCTTCTGCCTGCTCTGAAGGAACATGAGGGTCAGTATAGTATAAATGATGATGATGTGTGAAATTTCAGGCTGGAAACTACAGACGGACAGTGAAGCGTGTGGATGATGGGTACCGGCTCTGCAATGACTTAATATCCTGCTTCCAGGAGCGAGCCAAGATAGAGAAAAACTATGCCCAGCAGCTGACAGAGTGGTCCCGTAAGTGGAGGACCAGTGTGGAGAAGGGTAAGTTAGCTGGTTGGACTGGGAACAGGATGAGGATGCAGTCATGGCACTCTTACCTATGAGTGCTATCTCTTATTGAGGTGATGCTGTTTCCTTGGGGGACAGGCTTCCCTTCCCCAGGAAGGGGTGACTTTCTTAGCTGTCATTACTTTTTTTGTGTGTGTTTCTGTAGCCATTCCTCTGACTCACTTGGAGAGGTGTTCTCTGCATTGTCAGGTGTTTGGGTAAAAAAATTTACTCAGTTTGGCAAGTCCTTGGGAAGTCCGAATCTGAAGCTGCAGATCTCCCCTTTTAAGGATGGCTTGGCCATCTCTCGTCCAGTCAGAGAATAACTGCTAATGCTGTGACTTACTGGTAGTGGGCTCAAACTAATAGCATCTCTAAGTAACAGGAAACAGTGGGACAGATGCCACAGAGGATCTACTGGTCTGTGAAGCAGAAGCTTAGCCTCAGTCATGAACTAGTATTGCTATCTGTTTGAAGCTCAGGCCAGATCTGTGAAGAGAATTTTCTACAGAAACCTTCTCCTAGCAGGCACCATCTGGGACAGCTAAGGCTGCCCAAAAGAAATGTCCATCTTGGCCAGCTGTAACAGCCAGTCGAGATGTTGCCTGATGGGACTGTGTGGAGACCAGTCAATGTTAACTTGAGTTATGGGGGAGAGTTAAGGAAGTGGCTCCATACTGATAGATGTGTGTAGGAGGAAAAGAATCTTATGTTCCCTTCTGTGGGCAGGAGGTGTAAGAGCCCATCTGATGCTTTTTCCTGCAGGTCCACAGTATGGTACTCTGGAGAAAGCCTGGCATGCCTTTCTGACAGCTGCAGACAAACTGAGTGAAATTCACTTAGCTGTCCGGAACCAACTGGCCGGCGAAGACTCGGATAAGATCAAGGCCTGGCAGAAGGATGCCTACCACAAGCAGATGATTGGAGGCTTCAAGGAGACAAAGGAGGCAGAGGATGGGTTTCGCAAGGCCCAGAAACCCTGGGTGAAGAAGATGAAAGATGTGAGCAAAGCGTGAATGGGGAAGGTGGGATAAGGAGGGCAGTTGAACTCTCTGACAGATTGTGAGAGCCACTGGGCAAACAAACTTGGTTTAGCCAGAGTAGCAGAGAATGCCAGAGAGGGAGGGATGTCTTCATGGTATCTTGGTTTTGGCAGTTTTGTAGCTTCCTTCCCATCTGGGAAGACTTTCTTAACAGGCTCTGTATTCCTGCATGGCAGATGAGCTCTGAAAGAGAGATCATTTGGAGGTACCTCATTCCTTTGGAGCGTAGTTTACTAAATGCCAAACTGGCATTCCTGTTGGATTGCCCTGAAATAATGGCTGCTGACTGTACAAGTGTTGACATGTCCTATCCAAGCAATGGAAGATCAATGTTATCAGGATGATGCCTTTCTCTGCATCCTCCTTCTACAGGTGGAAACTTCTAAGAAAAACTATCATGCAGCCCGGAAGGAGGAGAAAACAGCCCATACAAGGGAGAACCATGCCAAGGCAGACTCATCTGTCTCACAAGAACAGCTGCGCAAGTTGCAGGAGCGTGTAGAGAAGTGCACTCAGGAGGCTGAGAAGGTGAGTGTGTGTTGTATGGATGTGGGACACAGGGATACTCCTCTTGAGGAAAAAGTACTGGTTGAAATGTCACTCAGTGAAATGGCTCCTGCCAAAGCCTGTAAGGCGTGAGATCCCATTGTATGAGGTTTTAGTGAGTTAGTTTAGTGAGTTACTGAGACTTCGGTAACTAAGTTCTGTCTATGTGTAAGATCTAATTTATAATCAAATTTAAAAAAAAAATACACCTTCACTCCTTAAAATTAACTTACTGCTGTGTGGAAAGGCTTCTATTTCCACTTCAATTGGTTTTTACTGTTTTAAATCATGGGT
>JAAGNO010004008.1:4700-28926 GCA_033439905.1 Ceryle rudis | reverse complement strand
GGGGGAGTATTTTGCTAGGGAGCTTGTTCGTGTAGCTTTTAAAATCTCTGTTAAATTTGAGACAGCATGCTACACCATGCAAACAGATGATGTATAGATTTTGAGTCTTTTAAACAGTTTTCATTAACACAGCCTTACAGACAGCTATTTTACAAAGCAGTATGGAATCCATGAAGTACAGGACAACCTTCCTTCCTGCCTCTGAATAGGTAACTCTAGACATTGCTTTGCCTTCTGATGTTAAGTTCTTGTTGCTGCATTATATCCTTACATCATAATGCCAGTAGCAATCCGAGCATTAGTTTCCTTTTTTTGGCAGTACCTTCCAGACTTGTTACCACTAACTGCTTATTATAGGTCACCATTAAGCCCATACTGTCACACTACCAGAAATGCCGTGTTAATTTTTATGAAATAAATGGACTAAGAACCACAGCTACAATCGCAGTACTTCATTAAACAATGAAATTATTTTCTAGGATTTCGATTAGGACGAGTGAAGTTTCTGTAGTGATCCTGATCTCTGCAAGCAGACACTTCCCTTCAGGTTAACAGTCAGCAAGTAAAGTCTCTTAGGCACACAGTACACTTCCAAACACAGCTACACAAGCCTCATGGGGACTTGGTCCATTATAATCTAGCTCCAGAGCTACTTAGAGGATACCACACAAGATAAAACAGCAAGGCTGAAAACAGAGTCCAGGCAGATAACCTGTTCTGCCTTCTCCACCCAGACTGAGCTTCATGGGTGATCCACACCTGTGTCTTAACCTTGAGTCATCCACCAAAGCAATTCATACCGTGCTGAAGCCCAGATAGGAATGAGACCTTTCTCACCTTCTAATCTTCAGCAGTGACAGTGCGATGGGAGCTGTCAAATAAGCTGCTACCTCTGGGACTGATGCTGAAGAGCTTCCCTTGCTCAAGTCTTGCAAAATCTAGGTTGTAAAAACATTGTCAGGGTGAGATTAATATGTTAGCACATGCAAGGAGACTTCACATTTCATCCTGAACTGCAGAACATCTCTTCTGCTTGCTTTGAGCTAGGGGTCAATATCAACTTTAAGTGGACAATGAATCTGAGCCTGATAATCACTGAAAGATCACTGGCAACTTTCTGTATAAACAATCACATTGATTTGAAAGTAATATTTAGAATGAAGCATAAATTAGTATCTTATTTGACCTTTGCCTTGTCAATTTTTGTGCAGCAGCACTAGTAAGCAAACTGCTCATTTCTAAAACAAGCATGACCTATTTACTCCCATAGTACAGCAGGCAAATGATAAAGATTTTGAGTTTTTAATACAATCCACAACATGGGTGCTTTCTGTTATTTTAGATTTAAATTTGGGTTATATTTAAATTTAAAATAGAGGCATAGATTTCCCTATAAAAGAAGCCTGGTAGATATACAGTGTTGTGTTCTTGTCATACCAAGACACGTTTTATAGTTTTTATTATTTCCTGAAGAAAAAAAATTAATTCTTGCATAAAGGAATGTACCGCTTAAAACTTAAGGTAGACCTTTAATAGTCCATACAGCTTAGTGCAATTGGTTTGAGTTAATTTTAACTACAGTGACTAGTGACTCAGTAATAATGAATTAGGAAGAAAAAAGGGTTTGGTGGGTTTTTTTACAGTTTCTTAGAGCAAAGGAAAGGAAACTGAATTAGATGAAACTTAAAACAGAGGAAATGCCAATTTCATTTCCAGCTTGGACTTCAGTATAACTTACTAATTGTACACCCTTGCATCGTGCATCCCAGCTCAGATTTGCACTGCAGCATCTACCAGATTGGCCACCTCTCTGCCAGTGAGTAAATCACTGTAAAAACCATCACAGAATTACAGAATTTCCTAGATTGGAGAAGACCTTTAAGATCATCTAGTCCAATCATATAACACTGAGAAGACCTTGACTAAACCACATACCTCAGCACTGCATCTACTCAACTCTTAAATACCTTCAGGGATGGAGACTCAACCACTTCACCAGGCAGCCTGTTCCAGTGCCTGATAACTCATTCGGTAAAGGAATTCTTCCTCATATCCAATCTAAGCTTCCATTAGTGCAACTTAAGGCCAGTTCCTCTTGTTCTATCACTTGTTATTTAGGAGAACAGACCAACTCCCACCTCTCTACAACTTCCTTTCAAGTAGTTGTAGAGAGCAGTAATGTCTCTCCTCAGCCTCCTTTTCTCCAAGCTAAACAACCCCAACTCTCTCAGCTGCTCCTCGTAAGAGGAGGCCCTTCACCAGCTTTGTTGCCCTTCTTTGGACCCACTCTAGTGTCTCAGTTCACCTGGCTATCAATCAACACCCCCAGGACCCTTTTTGCTGAGCAGCTTTCCAGCCACTCTCCCTCCCCCCAAGCCTATAGCACTTCCAGGAGTCATCACCAAAGGGCAGAACGTGGCATTTGGCCTGATTGAAATTCATATCAGTGTCCTCAGCCGATCAACCCACTCTGTCTAGCTCCCTCTGCAGAGCCTCCCTAGCCTCGAGCAGATTGACACTTCCACCCAGCTTGGTGTCATCTGCAAACCTGCTGAGGATGCAGTTGGTCCCCTCATCCAGGTCATCGATAAAGAGATTAAACAGTACTGAGCCCTGGGGGACACCACTCCTGACTGGCTGCCAAATGGATTTAACTCCATTTACTACCACTCTTTGGGCCCAGCCATCCAGGCATTTTTTTTCATCCAGTGAAGCACATGCCCATCCAAGCCATCAGCAGCCAGTTTCTCCAGGAGAATCCTGTGGGAGAATGCTTTGCCTTTTAGTCTTACACTCTCTCTGTATGTGCTTAGATAGTAGGGCCAGGAGCAACGCCTATCTTAGTTTTGCTACCTTTGGTAGAGCAAGAGCAGCTCTGTCCAGGGTTTTTGCCACCTCTAACTGCTGACTATAGATCAGCACTGGTTTCATACACCAAGGTATCAGAAACATTCTGTTCAGCTGAAACTGACGAAAGAAAAACACTTAGAAATGCATCTGAATGACCTGCCACAGTACAACACTACACAGTGAAGTTTCTTTCTGGATTTTAATTAGTGGAGGGCGATTTCCATAGAGTGTTAGCAAATGCTTTAGAAGATACCTGTAAAAATCTGGAAGTAAATAAAGACAGGCCAAAATAACCATATGAAGGCTTCTGGAACTGAAACTGAGTGATTATGCAAGTTAAACTTAAGAAAAACTCTTATTTAAACAAGTATTATTTAGGGTCTGTAGGGGGCTATGTAAACTGTCTTTGGGGAAGGAAGAAGGAGCAGTTAAAACTAATTCTGAGTTAATCATTATTAATTAGGCCATTTTCCTGCTTTTGATCAAACAGATAAGAGAGGACTTTACTTAAGTCTTTCTAGCTCTAGTCTCTCAAGATGCAAAGCAGCTACTCAGCCACAGGTGGTCAGCTGCAATTGCTGTCCTGGATTTTGGGTCAGTTCCCTGATGTAGGTCAGTTTTGGTTTGTCTTACTGGGTTCACCTACATCCTATATCCCTTTCAGATGCTGGGCCATCCTGCTGTTTTACTATGCCCTTTAAATCCTACTTTCTAATCCAACCCTAACATGATCTTTGGACTTTTTAATTGATGGTCTTACTTAAAATAATGCACTCTGTCTCCTGTTACAGCACCTTACTTTTGGTTACTTTTCTGATAGCAAATCTGTATGCCCCAGAAACTGAAAAATAATTACTTACTTTATTCTACAACAGTTCACTTATTTGAGGGTGGGAATGATCTCAGGTCTTGCGTCACTCCCTCCGCTGTTAACAAAGCTACCTTGGGTACTGTGAGTTTATCAAGAGGCAATACTTAAAAACTGAGGTAAAATAAAAGGCTGGCTTTCTTCACAGCTGAAGTATTTTGTCTCTTCAGAACGAGGGCTAGAGCCGAGGTCCCCCAAGGAGCCCAGCGACTCCCCTGGCTCCACTCACTCGGGTACTAAGGCCGGGCGCCCTCTGCAGCACCTGCAGAACCTGCTGCAGCCGCGGGGCCCACTAATGACTTCGGGGCCCCGAGGTCGGGTGAGCCCCTCGCTGAAACCGCCGCGAGCCTTCACTCACCTGAGGGCCGCGGCCCCCGAGGCGGCTGAACCCGCCGCAGGACGGACAACCGGCAGAGAACCGCCCGTCGCACGACTACGGGGGTGCCCCGAACAGCACGACGGCAGCGCGGAGGGTTCGGGCGGGAACAGCGCCGCCAGCGCCGAGCCGCAAGGCGGGGCCGGACCGAGCCGCGCCAGTCCGCGCTACGGCACCGCTGAGGAACTGCCTCCGTCCCCTTCCGCCGTCCCCCCTCCCGCGGAACTACACTTCCCAGCGTGTCCTGCGCAGTTCCCATGGCGACGGGGAGCCAGGCCCGGGCCCGGGCCCCGAGGAGCGATGCCCAAGGCCAGGTAACGGGGAGCGCTGCCCGCGCTCGGAGAGAGAGCTCACCCCTGCTGCCGTGAGGGAAGGCAGTTGACGGCCGGGGAGGACAGCCCAGGGAGGAGCTGTAAAAGGCGCCGTTTTGACGTCTGCCTCCGAAAGCGAGTGGAGCCCAGGGCAGAATGGCGGCACGCCTGGCCCGTGGTGCGGGGAGCCGGTTGGTTGTTAGGGACCCTACAAAAAAGGAGGAGGCCTGACTCACCGCCACCGGCCCCGGGTGGCCGTGGCTGAGAAGAGGAAGCGCTTGTTGCACTGAGCAGCAGTTTACCCGGGACGTTGAGGGCAGGTCCAGAGCCTTGCTGACCCGTCACCGGCTCCTCCGGTGCAGGCACCCGGGAGCCCCCGGTTCCAGAGACTGGTAGCCTGAGCCGCAGGGTGCTGAGAAAAGCTTTCGTCGTTAGAAGACCTTTAAATGTGTCTTAAACGCCCTGGGTACAAAGCCTCCCCCCGCACAGCTGCTCGTTGCTTACTTAGTGTGTGCCACAAGTGGCTGTTGGGGTTACTTGAGGATTTATATTTAACCGTTTTTTTTATAAGTGCTTCAACAGGCAGAGGGCATGTCACATGAAATAATGATAATAATAAACTGCAATGCCTTTCATTTATCCATTTCAGGAATTATGGTCAAGGGTCCATTTTTTTTTCCTCTAATGACACTTTTTTTCCCCCCCAACTAGTGATACATTATGGGATCTTGCTATAGCTGAAGTGGAGAAGAGAGAAAACCCTGATGATGATGGCAAGCGTGTGGAAGTTTGGGAAAAATCAGTATTATTTATGGGAAACAAAAATGGGGTAACTAAATACTGTACAATTCTATGATTGTCAAACACAGTTTGTGCTAGGGAAGGTATTTTCACTAAATTATTCTAAAGACAAAATATGTCATGCTCTGATTCTTTAGAGTGGGCACTCCACAGAGTGTGGACCAGTTAGACATTATTGCAATTCAGAAACTCAACGTTATGGTTTGGGGAGTCAAAACTTCAACCATTGCTATTGATGATGGCTTCATTAATTTTTGTGGCAGTAACTCCCGGTAATAATGCTACTCTGTAATTCTTTGACATGTCAAATTTCCCCTTTTAAAGGTTTACTGGTAACAATCCAATTTAAACACGCTGATACCAGTCTTGTTGTATGTAGAGGCCTTGACATCCTGCTACGAATTGTGTCAGTGTTTACATCAGACCTATTTGAACATGCCTTATCAGTGATGGCAAACTCATGATACCACATGCCTAAGGTTGTTTTAACTCATCGTCCCATAAGTTGGGTCATTAGTAATTTCATATTTTTCTTCTGGTAGCATTTATTTGTAAATAAGGAAATATTTGCCTTTTTGACCAAATGAGTCGTATTTTAAGAACATAATTTTTATATGAGAAGGATTGGCATATGTGCAACCTCTTCATTAGCAATTTTTAAAATATCTTTTTTTGGAGAAAATACGATGACTTTTTAGATTTACCTGAAATTCACTGATTTTTTTGAGATAGGGAAGGACACAGGAATAAACTACAGAAGTGCTAGTCCCTTCCGTTGTGGCATGGTGCTCGAGTGTCTGAATTTCAACAGTATAAAGATGTATTTCTTTATGTCTATTTGTATTTTAAGCATTCTTTTTATTTCCAACTCATCAATAATTAATTCCAGTTGAAACCAAACATTACATAATTGTATTATTATTAATTAAAAACTGTTAAGCATTTTAACAGTTAGCCAGATTGATCACTAATGTCTCATTTTAAGTACACTGTTCCTAGTACTGTATTTGTCATCTCTGTTAGTTTATAATTACAATAATGGTAGTGTAACTTGTTTCTGACAGAAAGTTGGCAGTTAAGTTTCCGCCATAAGGCTACAAAGAGTTACGTGAGTTTACACTTTTCTGGCGCTTTATTATTGACAAATTAAGTGACTTGAGTTTCAGTACAACTTTTATGCTTTAATGACAGTACAGTAGGGTTCTTTGTTTTTAATTTCCAGGGAAAGACCACTATTATACTGAGGTGTCTTGAGAGGTATGTGTTAAATTTTTAAAAGTACTTTTCAACTGTGGATTAGAATTTTATATAAATTTTTATATTGTGTGGTAATTCATAACATATATATATACAGATGTTGTATTATGTGACTGGTTGATCACTTATGGATAAACTGAGTTCCCTTCGTTACTAGCCCTTCTTAGCCTGTATTAGACTGCTTAAAATGGCCACTTCTTCAGGTTGGTGCTGCTACTTCTCCTGTTTTCAGTAACAGGGACCTGTTGTCTTAAAAGTGTGCTCTCTCTAGTGCAGTTTCTGAGCCAGATTCTGAACTGACCAATAAATATAATAAAGTAACTTACTAAGTTTCTTTATTTAGAGGATCTTGACAAAATGAAGTTAATTTTCCTTTGTGTAGGGAAGAGACTCCGAAGCCAACATTAGCCTTGGAATATACTTTTGGAAGAAGGGCAAGGAGGCACAATGCAGTGAGTATCCAGAAAATATACTTCATCATATCTTTATATTTATATATATGTAGGGATACACACACATAAAAATATGTGCTTTATTTTTATGTTTAAGAATCTTTGGGGATTTAGTTTATTGTTTGTTAAGCAAAAGGGTATTTTTAATATAATTTCATTTAATTAGCTAGCTTAATTTGCATTTTAACCTGTAATGTTTTTCCCCTCTCACTAAAACACAGTAGTTCAGAGACCAAATATAACACAAAGAATCATCTATAAAAACTACCTTGTTTGTGGTGTTTGAGTGCTTTCATTTTTCATTTTTTGTAACATAGTGTGCATGCCTTTAACTTCGTTAAATGCAAAACTGGTACAAATCAATGAAGATACTTAACAACCAGTTTTGTGAGAGAAGCAATCATCTTAGAGGATGTTAAATCATAATTCAGTTTTTGGGTTATGTGTCCATATTACTAAATATTGCACTGCAAATAAGGTTAAGCAATAACTATTGCTGCAGGTAATTGCTGTTTCTATTACTGAAGCAGGGAGTGGAAAATCTGACTCTGAAAGATAAAAATCACTTAAAACTTTTCCCAGAAGCTAAATGTGAAGATAGAGCTTCATTACTTTTCCAAAGTTCTTAAAAACTCCTTAAAAAGCATTAGTCTTGAGCTGCAATAAACAAAACAAGAGGGAAAAGAACCTGATTGGTTTTTTTGGTTTTGTTTTGTGTATCATTAATCATGCTTTTGCCTGACTTTTACTTTACCAGTCATTTATCAATGCCAGGAGTCTTTTGTATAGGATTTCGTGAACACAGGGAGGTTTTTATTTGGTTTTGTTTTTCAGAAAATACTAGTGAAGTGATACATGTTCTTGTTCTGAGTCACTTGCATGAAAAGCCAGTCCCATGGTGTTGCATGGAAGCACATATTTCTAACATGAAGAAACTCTTTTACAGCCTAAAGATATAGCTCATTTTTGGGAACTAGGTGGTGGAACCTCATTAATGGAATTGACTCGAATACCAATCTCCAGCAACAACATAAAGTAAGTGATTAATATTACAATTCCAAAGTTAATTTCAACT
Source organism: Ceryle rudis (assembly GCA_033439905.1). Taxonomy (NCBI): domain Eukaryota; kingdom Metazoa; phylum Chordata; class Aves; order Coraciiformes; family Cerylidae; genus Ceryle; species Ceryle rudis. The sequence continues at coordinate 20,936 of JAAGNO010004008.1, read as the reverse complement.
TTCCTTTATACATAAGTAAATCTCTAGACCTTCTATTGTGGAACACTCTTTCAAAATCTAAGATAGAACATTTATGATTTTTTCTAAAAATCAGTGTAATACCACCAATACTCTGACCTTTCTTTGCACAGCTCTTTTCTAATAAGCCAAGTTCATAGCAATCTCCAGCAACAAGAGAAAGTGATAACATGAAGGAAATAGATTGGCCTTAAGTAGATAGAACAAGAAATACAGAAAAAGAGAAAACAGTATCTTTATGTTCAGCGAAAGAACAAAAAAAGCAACTTAGGGGCATATGAAAAATCAAATCTTGCTTCCTATTTCTGTATGCCAACACAGATGCTACCTCTGTGGGAGGCAGTATTTTAGGGTGAAAAACAAGGCAAAAAATGTGACAATCTCTGGATTTTGGGGAAGTGAAGTGACCATCTGATTAGAAAAAGATCATGCAAGAGAGATAATGTTTCTGAGAGGGACTAAAACTATTGAAATGATTTGAAGACAAAAGGAAACAGGAATTTAGAGAGAATTAAAAGAAGGTAGTGAGAAACATCCATAAAAGTGATGGAATAGCATAGGAAGAATAAATGCATGCAGAGTTACATGTAGCAATGAGAAGGTGACAGGGGTGCATTTTGGGTTTTTTTCTGGTTAGGGAAGATGGAGTTGAAAGTGGGAGGAGAAGAAAGGATCAAAAGATACATTTTGTATTGTGATGCATTGCTTTATTTTCTTGTAGTGATCTTTAGCTTCTGTGGAATAAAAAAGAAATAAAAAAGGAGGGATACGATTTCTATCATGTACATTTGCTACTATTTTGCCTATTTAGATAATGCAATTATTTAGTGAGAGACTAAGACAGAATAAATAAGAACACTTCCAGCATATGAAGCTTTTTGTTTCTAGAAGAGCCTGGGGGGAAAAAATCAACATTTTCCAGCTATTGTCTAAGTGGACTTAACTCCATCAGTCTTTCCTTCCCTTTATACTGATAAGGAATCTTCTGATGGTAATGATCATAAGATTCTTTGATGGGATAGCAACATTATTCTGTAAGACCACTTCTTTTCACAAGGAAAACTTTAACATGCTAGTCAAAATTTCTACCATGACAACTTAAGTATAAGTGTTTTTCAATGGTTTTTCATCCATCTAGGGTCAAGCAGTTTGCTTATTTAAAAGTTCCATGAACCATATCTAGTTTAGCCAAGAGAGTTTTCATGAGATTTTTTTTTTCCCCACTGCATTTTAAAGTGAAATTGGACATTCACTTTGCACTGTATCTTTTCTAATACCACTCTGGTCTGGAATCCCCTTTTTTAGGGCAGGATGGAATGTGAAAGAATGATTGTGTCCATTCAACAGGCTGCGTTTGCGATGTTTGTCATTCCGGTTGCACTTCTAATGCAGTTAGAGTTTTGGGAGGCAGGGTTTTGGAAGGAGAGGAGTTTATATGTAAATCATTTCTCAGCATAATCCACCATTAAAAGCCTAGTAATTGCTAAGTATGTCTTGAGTACTCTCATTTCTTCTGTTTATCTTTCACAAGACTTTCTCATACACCCATTTGAGGCTCCAGATAATTGGCACAGTCCACGGCACAGAGTATTACCCTTATCCATTTTTTTCCATTTCATATTAAAAAAGAGTAATGAAAGTATAGAACTTTCTAATACATTAACAGTTAGTAAGGATCCTAACCATTTGCTAACTTTGCTTCAGCTGGAATTGTAGAGTTAGAAGCTTGCAGTGATACAGGGTAGCAGAAGTGCCCAGTCACACAGGAAGAAGGAGCTAAATGGTATCAGAATATCTGCATATTTTACTGCTTTGAAACAAAGTCTTCAGAAACAAAAGTTTTATATATATAGTCCCTCCAAAACCTCTGATGGAAAGTTGTCAAAGCAGTAGTTCTGAACAAGAGACAATGGAAAGGTTTCTTCAGAGTATCCTTAAAATCCATCTTGCTTTGCTGTTCACAGGCAGTTCTATTTTAGCATTTGTATTTTCACATTGTTGCTTTCAGTATTTGTACTACAGGTATAGTTGTATAAGAAAATGTTGATTTTTCTCATGTGCTAAGCTTTGATCAAATAATGCCATTTCAATAGGTCATTTGCTGTAGTTCTTGTATTGGATCTGTCCAGACCTAACGAACTCTGGACTACTATGGAGAAACTTCTGCAGGTCACCAGGAACCACGTGAACAAAATTTTGACCAAACTAGATAAGACAAATCCCGAAGTAGCTACTGAAATTAAACAGAGGATGCAGAACAATCTGCAGAGGGATCATCCAGTAAGTTACTTCTAATATTTTCTCCAGATGTCACAGGCCTTTATACAGTTAAAGATAATGCTTTTGAAAATTATAAACAACTCTTTTAGATTTTTATGCATGACTGAAAATCCATTTGATGTAGATGAACCTGTTCACTGGAAAATTATAGCAATTTAATAAAAATTCAATAAGAGCAGAAACAAGGAAAGAAGGTTTCTTATATCTTTTTGTTAGATATCTAATGTGATTGTTATGGCATGTTACACCAGTCAAAAGAAATAGTTTTAGAGTAGCAGTTTGCTTCCCTCCCCCCCCATCTTTTTTAAATGAAGATGTAAACTAGAATGTACAAAAGTCATCTAGCAAAAGACTCGCTGAAAGTACAAATTTAAGCAAAGAATATAGTTATAACAGCCATCAGCATGACTATATACTTTGCATTTATTTAAATGTCTATCACAAACTCAATGCCTTTTGATAATCTGACAACTAATTAAATTATAAAGTTTCAGAAATGTTAACATCAGTCCTTTAAACATAATTGCTAACTAAATCTCTGGAAAAGCTAAACTAGATTATGCGCAATAGAAATGAAAAGTCATTGTGCATTAAACCTCTGCAAATGTTGTGTATATATAATGCATAAATAAGTATTCAACAATTCAAAGACTTGGCACATAAATCTAGTTACTGTAACTTCTATAAAATGGTGCAATACAGCAAATGCTTATACAGCTCAAAAATGTAAAAGTAACTTCACATTTTTGAGACATACTTAGTAGATTTCAGGTATAACATTTGAGATCTGCTGGATTATGATTTTCTTTTTCCTTTAGAGAAGGTAATCCACAAAAAAGAACATAAATCATGACTAGAGTGTGAAGTTTATGGGTAGGGAGGGGCTTACATATCAGAAATGGTAAGCTTTTTGAATAAGTAAAAAGCACAGTGCTATTAATTGTTAAGAAGAGATGACTTATACTTGCCCTGTAAGGAACACAATTATACCTTCTAAACTAGAATTCTATTCTGCCTTCATTATCAAAACCAGAAAGGATGCAAACAAAATGTTATGTTACTCCTTGGTTCTCTTTTTACTTTCATCATTGTTCAAGAAAAAATTACGTCAGTTTTGTGGGAGCAAATACTGTATTTTATAGTCAAAGTGAATGTCAGTTTACTCAGATTTTTGCATTTTTATAGCTAAACATATTTTTATAATAAACAAATCTTAGAGGATTTTTTTTCAAGGATTAGATATATTTCATTTGCCTGGATAAAGAATTACTGGCTATGATGATAAAGCAAATCGGTTGCAGACTTTGTTTAAAAAGGCTGGATGCACCTAAAGTAGTCCATAGTCAAAAATTAATTTCATAGTTAAAAGAGAAGGGTACAATATGCCAGTTTTAATGTTTCTGATGTTATGCTGATTTTTTTTTTCTTAGTTAAGAAACTATTTTTTTTTCAGTTCTATATTCTGTACACCCAGTTTTAAGTTACGATAGTTTTGCTCGAAGCTTTTGCCTTGATAGCGTGTGACTGAAGCCATTATTTTTCCTTTCAAAGTGTAGAGTATTTTTGGTATGTGCGGCTTCTTGCTAATATACTGATTGTCATTTAACTGAACGCGAAACAGCTGCTTTTAGAAGGAAACAGGTCAACCTCTGCTACATCTCTTCCACTGCAATCACAGCACCTTGACTAAGTAATTGCATGAACACATGAGGGCATTGTCTCATTTGATATGGACTACAGGAAAACCTTCCAGATAACTTGAGAATCATTATAATGTACTTATTAAAACATTTATCAAAAGTTACCTATTTAACAGTTAAATCTATACCCCCAGAGCTGGTTTTGTCCATTGGTATTGATTTGCATTTTCGTGGTCGTTAGGTCTTCCTGTTGATATCAAACATTTGAAAATCACATTGAATATTTTTTAAGAGTTTGGAAAATGTCATGCAGGGAGGACAAATGTGTGACAAAAGCAAATCATTCCTCTTAATTTTTTTTCAGCTTTTGTGTGTATTACTTTGGATGGGATGCAAGGAGAGGGAATGTGTCAAAAAGCCAGATGTACTAATCCAGGCTGGCAGTTATGCTGTGAATATGAGGTTTTTCCTCTCTTCCATCTAATATCAGGAAAAGAGTATATAGTGTAAGAGCCCTTTTTTTTCCAGTAAGTGCTCCGACTGCTCAGAGGGATTATTTCCTGAGCATTTATGAAGAAAATGAGAAAATAGTAGAATATGGATATTGCATTAAAGCTTATTTCTCTAAATTAAGGTTTTGAAAAAATAGAGCTTGTCTTCTGTGAATTAATTTTAACCCTTTAAAGTTGTTTTAACAGTTGCAAACTTCCACAGTTTGCTTACAGTGCTTAACTGTCGTATGTTTGTTTTAATAGGATTATGAGTTAGTAGACCCTTTTCCAATACCCTTGGTGATAATTGGAAGTAAATATGATATTTTTCATGTAAGTAATACTTAATTACTTTCTTTTTAATAATGAAAAGATTCCTGTTAAAGATTCTATATACTAAAATCTTGGTAATATAATGGTAATCACTGGAACAAAAGTATAGCCAGTCAGCCTTCTACCACAGAAAAATATTTCCCTCCAACAGCATACTGACATTCCTTCATAAAACACTCTCAAACTGATTATTTTTGATAAGTACTTGGAAAATGTTAAGATATAAGTTGCTACGCACTGAAAAGGGAAGCAAGAAAATATCATGTTGATGACTTTCTGTTGTAATGAGAGAAATCCAGCTCCCTGTGTCCCTTCTGGCAGCAGCTCTAAGTTTATGCCAGCAAAAGAGGGGAGTCTCTGAAATCAGATGGTCAGATTTTTTGGTAGCTGTGTGGCAGCACAAAGAGTAAACTATGATTTCAGTCTGGAACTTTTTTCTTTAAGTACTTCTTAAGTTTCTAGAGGCAAGTGAATAATTGAATCTTTTAGGGGAGGAGAGGAAAGAAATGTCATAGTACTGCTGGATTCTCTCCCGGGATGTTAAAAATCCAAACAAATGCATACTCAGTTTTCCAGCATCACTTGATCTTAGCAAGAAAAACTACAACAGTATGTCTGATTTTTTTAGCTGCTGTCCTGGCAGCCTGTGCTTTGCTGAATGACTACACAGTCCATTGATACTTGGCGGACTCTTAGTTACTTAATTCTTTATTAATAAGGTACGGTGCCTTCTTTCATACTGAGGCTTCATATTAAGCTGTGACCTCTTTAAAAATCTGTGACTTTCATGTAACAAGCTCAGAATAACAACTTAATTCCTTTGGGTCTATGGACAAACTCCTGCAGACTTCACTGAGACCATGTTTTAGCCCACTATATCCTGGGAAGGCCATCTGTATGACCTGATATTAAAGAAACATTGACGAAAAGGTGTTTTGATGCACCTTTCAAATCTTGCAGGTATTAGAATTTAGAGAGCATATACCCAAAGGTTTTCTGAAAGTTAAATATTTTCATGAAAAGAAAAAAAAAAAATCTGCATTCTTCTAGTATGCAGTATTTCTACTTCTAAAAATTTAAAAGAAAATGGAACAAATTAATTGAAAATTGAACACATATTACCAATTAAGAAACTTCTTCTGGACTAACATATTGCTTGAATTAGGCGCTCTCTGTAAAAAAGAAACAAAGGAAAATTGTGACATTTCTTTTCAGAGTAGGCAGTTACTGATTCTGTCTTAAGATATAATTAGGCTGACAGCTGAAAGCCTCATATATTGTAGTCTAAGTGCATTGCCTTTTACACAAAAAATGAAAAGTTCTAGCTGTGATGTTTTGGGTTTTGTTTCTTACGTATATGTTCCAATATCAACTTTTTCAGGAGTTTGACTCTGAAATGAGGAAAATAATATGCAAGACACTTCGATTTGTTTCACATTATTACGGCGCATCATTAGTGGTGTGTATATTCACTTTCTAACTAAGGATAGAAAAGATGAGCAATATTTGTGTTACAAAACAATCTTAACAAAACAGAAATGTAAAACTCCTAGAGAAAATGGGATTTAATTGGTTTTACAATAGCTTTCTTCATGAGCTAATCTGTCCAAACAGGTTACAGATGTTGTCAGGGGATGGATGGATGCACGCATGGATGGATGGGTGGATGGATATACCTTATGAACAAACAAATTACTTAACTCCTGGTATCAGTAAAAATGAAATAAAAAGTTATGTTAGATAACTCAGTTTCTGTATTGAATTTGCTGCATGTCTGGGATCTATCTGTAGATAGAACTGGAGAACTGGCCTTTTTGGCAGAAGCAACTAGTGATCTGATTCTATTGGATTTTAAAACTTAGACCCAGGGGCTCATCTTCACATCAGTTTAAGCATACCAGATTCTCCCACTTCAGCACAAGCGTTGAATAAATGCAGGGATTTTTTTTACAGTAAGGAGTAGGAACTGCCAACGCTGAGGACAAATGAAGTATTTATGTGGATATATAAATTGATTTTGAGTTTGGCAGATCATCTTCTGAGTAAAGGTGGAAACATGGATGCTCAGATTCATAATCCAGAAGAAGCTGCCTCTTGGGCAGAGGATGGTTCCAATTGTATCAGCCATCATTTATGTAATAAATATTATTTAATAGTGGCTTATTTTGATTACCAAAAAATGTATGTTTTCTTTAAGTCATCATAATCACAGCACGTCCTTTTGCACCCATCTAAAATTGCACAGCTTTTGTACTTTCACATCTTTTGTTCATTGCAAATACAATTGTCCTCAATTATTTATTTATGAAGTATTTAAGCACTATTGTAATTAAAAATGAAAAACTAGGAGCCTAAAACTCTTTGGCCGTTAAATCTTGATTGTCATTGAAACGAGCAGGAGAAACTTAATTTCCTTCAATAGGGATCTGATTTACTTCTCTGAATTGGTTAGGATACAGAAGCCCTTAGACAGGAATAAGCGTTCTGTTCGAAAAGATATTCTGGGAGCAGCTCTCTGATAAATCTATTTCAGTTCTGCCACTATCAGGCTGCTTTTATGATGTGTGAATAATTTAATTGCTATTCATTTCTCTTCTAAATTTTGTAATATTCTGAGTAATTTTTAATGTAGTTTAAAATCTTAACTCATTTGTTTTGCACAAAATATTTCTGTCTTAATATGCACACTTCAAGTTTTGAATCAATATTTTAAAATTTATTCTTTAGCCTTTATGATATTTTTCAATTAATATTTCTTGATCTATGTATGTATTCAATACCATATACATTCATGGTTTGTTACAGGTGGATGAGATTTTTATTCTAGTAAATTCAGCAAACATGTACCAAAGTTATTGAGGTCAGGAATTAGCCAGGCTCTATCTGAGATCCTCTATGTAGATGACATAACTTAATATTTCTGTGATGGAAGATCATAATGTATATTTTGTTTTCTGATTCATTTAGTTTACCAGTAAATCTGAGGGTCTGCTGCTGAAAGCTCGTATTCTTATTAATCACTTGGCGTTTGGCTATGATAAAAGGTAACATAATTATAATCCAACTCTTAAACTTCTAGATTCTAAAAATACTTAATTAAAAATATTTTAATTACCAAACCATATTTTTTCCTTAAATCTGATCACTGCAAGATTCTTGTTCATGGACTTTGACTCCTATGTCTCAGCTGCCTATCTCTGCACAGGACAGTGCTAACTCCTTATTTTTGATCCCAAAACTGATCGGTTAGAAACATGGTCACCCCTAGAATTGAGTGCTTTTTATGTGCACTTATTCACATGGAAAGCCCAGCAAGAGTCTAGTCTTTGCTAGAATAATGTCATTTTTCATGGATTGTTACATGGTCACTCAGTACATTTTCTTTTTTTTCCTGTTTAGCAAGTCTGTATCAGTGGATCACAGCAAACCTCTATTCATACCAGCAGGCCTGGATTCACTGAGCCAAATAGGTTAGAACATTTCCTGTTTGTTACGTTTGTTGCTTAACTGTTTTTGGAAATGAGGAAAAAAAAAAATCTAAGCAACTAAAAAATGAAGTTTAACCATGGCACATCGGCATCAGTTTGAACAGATTATTGAAAGAAATGGAAGAAATGGCTGCAAAGTTTACAATTATGATTCAGTATTTCTGAGAATTATTTGTGCGGGTTTGTCAAGTAGTTTAATAAAGTATCTGGACTACTTCAAATAGTGACGTACCAACAAGCTTAGATCTGAAAGAAAATCTGATACGTGATACCACTCAGACCATTTCATGGTAGAAGATCAATGTTTTTTCAAACTTGTTGCAGCTTGTCACTGTAGAATAAAATATTCATTAGATGGATCAAAATTATTTGATAATTTATGTTATTAGGACTTGTAAATATACTTGTGTGATAGTGTATACTTGTATCACTTTATGCTGTAACCCTCAGGACCACCACCTGCCTCTGATGGCGATATTGGAAAGCTGCGTGTGAACACACCTTTGGAACTGTGGAAAAAAGTATTTGAGAAAACATTTCCTCCCAAGGTGGGTCTTTATGTCTCTGCTGCACGGCTGCTTTTCTCATACAGTAGTAGTAATATCACTACTAATTTTTGTCTTTCAAGTCCAGTGACTGAAATTTCAGTCTCACTTCGCAGTTCTGTTTTTTCCAACCTCTTTAATTCATACATTTCTAAAAGATACGGATGTGTATGTAGCGTGGTGCTTTGATTATTAGCTTCTACAGCTTCAATCACCTTCCCACATGTAGTAATAATAAAAGTATTGATGTAACCCTCTGTTTTTTCCAGAGTTATACCATTGCCTTTCATTATATTGAGACAAGCTATACTCAACATTTTTGGAATTTTATAAAGTGACATATCCCCTAATACCTAAACCAAATGACAGTGATGTTCCAAGAGGAGAGCTCTTCCTGGCTCCAGCAAGCTGCTTATCCTTGTTCTCCTAGGGCAGTAGGCTTTGAATGAGGCTAGTGTTAGAGCTCCTTGCCAAAATCTGTCATTTTGCTATGAGAAGTGTTTGGATATGCAAGGTAATTAGAAACCTTTGGCACCTATGTAGTGGTAAATCTTCTACATATTTCAGAAGTTAGGAAATCAAAGTTCTTTTATTTTTGACATAAGCAAATACAGGCTGCTGCTTTCTCCTTGTGTACTCTACAAAGAACTGTGTATCAGTTCTTTATCTCTGCCTGTTTCCTGCTGTATGGCTTACATGGGCAGGCAAGGAAATCAGTGCTATGACGGTGTACCTCAAATTATGGTGCATAAACTTGGTATTTCTAGTTTTCAGTCTATGGATCTCCATTCTTGGTGAACAGGAGTCTGAATTCACTCTTTCCCACTCACTGGACTGCTACATATCAAAGCCTACAAATTATTTCTGCTGGTTTGTGACCAGAATAAATAATCACTAAGATGCTGTTCTCAGTACAGTATGAGCCGACATGATAAAGACTAAACTTTACTTTTCAGAAACTATACAGAACTGTTACTTTTCATGTTATTTTTCCTCATAGCCTTTTAAAACATAATAAACAAACATCCCTCCCCAATAACTCCAGAAGTCCCCCTGAAACAGCTGGAGAAATAAATACATTTTTCATCTTGCAAGCTCTATCAGTGTTCTAAGGTATCAGCTTAATCAAAGAAGATCTAAAGATTTGCCATGTAGATTCCATTGTCTTCTGGTTTGGTTCCAAAATATAGTTTATTGTAAATGTTTTTTTGCCACTGCCTCATCTAGTAAGAAGTATAATTCTGCTTCATTTTATTCCATCAGTTGTTTGATTGCCTTCTTGCTACTTTCCATTTGTTATGAGTAAGGAGGAATGTGCAGGACCACATTTAAAAGAAAAAAAAATCTTATTTGATAGTGTTTCTTTCTGTTAGTGTATTTGCTTCTATGAAATTGAAGTTATAATTCTCTCAAGCTTAGTAAATGAAAATTCAGGTATTTGGCAAAAAGACAGTCATTAATTTCTTGGATATTGAAGTAATGTTTCTGGTAACTGTAACTGAATTCTAGTCTTAAGTATTAAATGCTGTATCAAGAGCAAACTTGACAGTGCCCAAATGTCATAGGCCAAAAAGAATATTTTCATTTTGAGGAGAGAATAATAAACAACTAGCAAGCAAGAATATTTTCTTCCCTTTAAGATCAAACTGGGCTATTTCTCATCGTTTTACCTTTCTATGGTTGTTTTTTTTTCTTGTCTGATCTCTGTCCTATAGCACAAAATTTTTCCATCAATGCCAGACTGTATTACATTTGTATTAAAAAGAAATACTTCCCTTAGATCTGCAGCATGGCATTTTCTTGTTAAAAGAATAGAAGTTGTTTCTATCATTTGGTTTTTTTGTCACTTCTTTCAGAGTTTCTGTGATCTACAAGATACCAAGGACCCTGCACAGGATTTACAATACGCTGAGTATGAAGTAGATGTCATGAGAGCTCAGAAAAACCAGGTGTGTGGTAGTTTTCCAATTGCTTTTCACAGCCAGGCATTCCAGAACCACCAGCATTGCAGAACTGTGGAATATACTCGTAGTCCCCTTTTTGCATTTAAATAACTTCAACTTTTTGTTTTTAGCCTAGTAGTTGGTTGTGTGGTTTTCTTACGTTGGTAGACATTAAGCCAGCAGAGCTTTGTGATGTTTCAGACCTTTGTTACATTCAAAGTTTTGTCTCTGTAGTTCCTTTAGAAGTGAATAATTTTCTCTCTAACTCTCTTCCTGAATTATTTCACTAAAATAATATTGAAGCAAAGCTGTGAAGCTTTCTTGGCAGGAAATTCTTTATTTCTGCACACTCATTTAGGTATTTGTGTGTTGACTAGCAGAAGGTCTAGGAAGTGGTATAAAGGTTTAGGGTGGGGGTTGTTTACCTTTTTATTTTTGTCTTTTTCTTTCAAAACTTCTCATTTAAACTGGAAAGGTACTGATATGATCATTTCTGAGTCAAGTTTGCAGGCTATGTACATTTTATCTTGACAGAATGATCTCCTGTAGTGATATTTGGCTTAACACCTGAATTCCAGGAAAGACCCTTAGTGGGGAAGGAGTCTTTCTGCATTTCCTGCATTTGTAGTGAATTAATTTTATAGAAAAATTCTGTTGAAAATAGATGAAGGTTAGAACATTGTCTTACAATGTTTTATATATATATATCAGTACATAACATCCTGTGAGTAGAAATACTGTATATAGTCTTCATCGATACCTTAGATATGTGTCTGTTAAAATCAATCCACGACTTATGTATTTTTCTTTGTTTGGAAGAAGTATCACACAGTGAGTCTGGAAATGCTCCGTTTCATCTAGATTCATTTGTTTCACACACACACAAAAATCTTCGCTGGAACAACTTTTTCTGGATGCATTCCTTGGTGACCCGTGCTAGATTATATGATCCTGCTCTGGCAGGGGGGTTGGACTGGAAGATCTCCACGGTCCCTTCCAACCCCTGACACCCTGTGATCCTGTGACTAAGAAACATTTCACTCTATTCTCACAGCTTAGAAGTGGGCTATTTGTACACCATTTAACTTCTTTGTGGACCAAGTTGCTGTGGTTAAAGGAGGTTTTTCTAATAGTGCTTTAAGATGATGGATTGCAGGACTCAAGCTCACATGCTTTTACAGGCCTCCACCCTTAAGATGAAAGGCAGTTTTACTGAATTGCACTGCAGTTAATCTCAACTAACCTTTAACTACCAAGGCAAATTTAATCTTTTTCCATGCTTGTAAAAGAGAGCCAAAGGATTACATTGTTACTGCCATCATGTGTTTGTAGAGGTAAATTAGAATGCAAAAGGCAGTAAACCCATAGTTACCTGATCCAAAGAAATATATTAATACTGTAAAAGAATAAAGCAATTTCAAGAATCCCCTGCAGTCTTTGAACTTGCACGCTACCTGTAATATCCCGTTAATGTAGGCATCAGTTCTGAATTTCTCTTACATCAAGAGCAGTTGTAGAAATCATTAAAATTTTTAACACACATTGCTTTTGGAAGTTATAATGTAATCTCATACTCGGTATATCTGTATATCTCAAAATAACTGTGTGGTGTACTAGGTTTGTTATTTTTAGACAATACTTACGTCTCGCAAAAGAAGATACTGGTATGCGTTGATTAAATCATACAGGAAATGATTAATTTTCTGGTTTTAAACAAAAGAGACAAGCTTTTAGAATCTTAATCTGTTCAAGGGCATTGCAAACCACTGTAGCTTCTTTCAGTTGGACTACTAGAAGTAATTTGAGCATTAAAGAGAAAATTACTTCTGTTATCTGCAGCTATTTCCTAAACTTCTCTATCGTGAAGTTTAATTTTTACGAGATTATTTGCGCATTATTAAAATGTTTTGTACTCCAAGAATTTCATTCAATTTGCAATGCACCAAGATAGCAATATACATCTAAAAGAAAAGAACTCTGTAGCTGCAATGATTCTTGAAGTGTCTTTGCATTTCTCAGTTATATGAAAAGTGGCACAAAAATCCTATTTTTAAAGCAACATTTTAAATGCATCAAAAGTCTGAAATTCTTTATAGAGTCTCATGTTATCTAATGTGTAGAAGGAACAGTATATTAAGATGTTTAATATGCAACATGTTGCTAATGAAATCATGGGGCATTACGCAAAATTAAAGTTTCCTATGACATCAGTGGATATTTTAAAATCACTTAAGTGCATGTTACCGATTTTTCTCAGTTACTTTCGGCTAATTAACATGCCCCTTTGGACTCCTAAGTGTTCACCAGTTTCCTTGTTTATCTCAAGGATAAGTTTAAAGGAAAAATAAACAAAAATCACAGCAACAGAAACAAAACGTAGCCCCTGTCACTGAGTCTGATGGAGGGACTCCCATACCTGACTCAGGCTTGGTTAGGACTGCTCGCTAATACTATAATAGATTTATAGATAACTGTGGCAATGAAAAGTTTAATTAAATCAATTCCAACTTTGTAACCTTGGTTGAAGAGTTAGTCTGCAGCTAGGATTTGTATGCTCTAGCAGAGTAAATGGTTACATTCTCAAGTATAAAAGTAGAAAATCAAAGAAGTATAGAATCAAGAAAGTACCTGGCTCACTCCCATATATTTGCTGTCAGCTAGTGTTTATCTGAGATGCTTTTTGGCTGATGAAGTTGAGTCCAGCTTATCAGCATTCTGCCACAAGAGAGTTTTCTTTTAGACCAGATTATTTTGCCTCAGTATTTTCAGAGTTAACTATGAGATGTACCACTCAGTTTCTAGGCCTTTTGACTCTGAAAAACTCCGAGGCTTTTCCTCACTGTACCTTTGTTCAACATGGAGCACATCTCTTTTTCTCAACTCTCTTTTAAGAATTCTTTTCCTAGTTCTTACCCCACAGAAATACAACTTGCTGGTTTATATCAGATAGTGCTGTTGCAATTGTTTACTGTTTTTTCACTCAGAATTAGGCTCTGAGAGAACACAACATGGGGACCTTTTAGGAATTTTTCATGTATTTCTTAACTAGCAGATTCTCTCTGGGAATTACTGGAATTTTGTGGTCTTTGCAGGGCTTTTGAAACTGAAGGAAAACATTCATTTTGCATATTCATTAGCTTATAAAGTGTAGCTTGCTGTTAATTCTTCACACAGTCCACAGAAACATAGCATGGCAAACTTGTCATCCATTTCTGTCCATTCTCTGCTAGCTTTTTGGCTTTTGATGCTTTAAGGTCACCTTAATTTCATTTTAGATACATATGTAACTTGAATAAGAGTGAGATCTTTTAAAATAAGACTTGATTACAGCAGCACATATACAACATGCATCAGTGAGCACCTATGACTGCATGAAAGTCTTGTTCCTTGGTTCCTTCTAAATGTTTGTGACAGCAAGGTGGCACATGGGGGTGTTTGCTCCGTTTCCTTTAGAAATGCGCTCTACTGCAGAATTCAGTACCCTAGGATGTCTTTTCAAAGATTTCTCTCTATTTCAGGTCTTAGCTTTCCTGTTATGCTTTGTACTGCTAGTACTCAAAATAGATTCTTAGACCTTTTTCATCTAGACATTTGACTGCAGCTTCATTCACTGAAGCAAATGATAAAGCTAATCTTGAGCTCAAAGAATTGGATAGCTCCAATTGGAGTCACATACTCGAGAAGTCGGTGTCACGCAATGCCAAAGGTCACGCTGACTTGTCCTCCTTACACAGAGGTATTACATTTAGGGGTTGGTGCCCATTTTTGCAGAAACCAAATGCCATATACTATACTGAAAAAAACCTCAAAAAGTAGTTGCCTGGTGCCATTTGGTGTCATCTAACAAGAAGTAATGGAAGCAGATCCCAACAACCAGGGCTGTAACTGCTCATTTAACAAGTCAAAGAGAAGGGAGATTCTACATCTCCCAAGGAAGCATAGTCCTATTTCCCCTAAAATTGGAGTGACCTAACTAACCCTGTAATTCACAACTGAAAGTCATTTTGGTGCCAGATCTGCAGCCATCTGTTTGGGAGGGGGACTGTGTTGGCCAATGGCATACTTCACTGACATGACCATATTGCAGAACTTCAGGAGACAATTTCATTCTTCTCATCCAACAAAACAGAAGATGCCATGTTGTGCAATAAACCTCCTTGGTCAGACCACTGTTGCTGGACAGAGAAGCATGATGGGGACCTTAACATGGGTAACAGAGCAGTAGCATCTTTCATTTTCTCTGGAGAAGAGTAAGTGCATCCTCATATTGCGGAGAAAAAGTTATTGAGGATGTCTTCTCAGCTGCCAAGAATAAGCTTTCTCATTTTCAGTTGAAAGCATGTCCAAATGGATACAAAAGATTTGTTTTGTTTTTTTAATCAACTTAAAGAGCATTATTAGAGTACTGTTATTAAATTTCCTACTGAAGTTCAGGTGCTTAAGATTTTTAATCCTTGTTTCCCTACCTGGTTATTTTTGCTATGTTCCAGATTGAGGGCAGTTGCTGTAAGAAACTGCATGAAAAAGAAAGTTAAAGTCGTATCAGTCCCTCAGAACTGAGGAAACAGAACAATTAAGGCTTTTCCCACAATCTTAATTTTTCCTCCTTGTTTGTAGACATTATAGTATTGTCTTTAATTACATGATCATATACTATTTTGCTGATGTCTCAATTCAATTGTTCAGTATTTCTTTTCATCATCCTTATTCTTTGTGTACCTTATTTCTCAACCTGCCATTCAGACACTTCAATGAACACAAAAGTATTAATTTTTTTTGAGAATATGTGGTAATGTTACCTTATCCGAGTGCCTCATAAACATCAGTTAAGTCTTTCTTCCCAATCCCTTTATAAGATTAGGTGTGATCTTCTCCATTTGACAGGTGATGAATTTACAGAAACACAGAAGCACAGAAGCATTAAGGTTAAAAAAAAATATATAAAATTAAATCCACTTTATGCCAGTGTTGAGACATCTAGGACAAGTTGCTAGCACTAATAATATTTAAAGCACTCAGAGCACATTGAAAGCATACTTAAATTGCAGTTGTTAATTCTTTGTAAATTTGATCTGTGCCCCCTACACCTGATACCCAGAAAACAAAGGAAGTATGATGTCAGTGTGAACATTCTGGCGTACTTTGAGATACATTCTTCCATATGATCTTTCAGTTTGAAAAGGGGAATCTCTTAGCTGATTACATACTTATGGTTTATAAATATGTAAAGGGCGAGTGTCAGGAGGGTGGAGCCAGGCTCTTGTCAGTGATGTCCAGTGGGACAGGGGGTGATGGGTGCAAACTGGAGCATAGGAGATGCCAAAGAAATTTAAGGAAAAACATTTTCATGGTGACAGAGCAGTGGAACAGGCTGCCCAGGGGGGTTGTGGAGTTTCCTTCTCTGGAGACATTTAAAACCTGCTTGGACGCGTTCCTCTGTGACCTGCTGCAGGTGGTCCTGCTCTGCTGGGGGGGGCGGGGGGGGAGGGGTTGGACTG
>JAAGNO010004007.1:0-12676 GCA_033439905.1 Ceryle rudis | reverse complement strand
CAGTGTTGAAACATCTGCAAACAAGACCTCAGATTTTCAGTAAGAATGTAAGTCACACAGTTTTAAAGTGTGAGACATATTCTGTTCAAGGGACTTACCTGACATCATTTAAGAATGGTGGAATCATATTTGAAAGAAAAAGATACATACACATACATATACATGCATAAATATATGTATTCATCGGATTTTCAGTTGATAAGTCAGCTGCCTTAGAAACAGAAATCTCCTTTAAAGCTTCACTTGCCATACTAACTTCTGCAACAAATGAATGATGTTTCCCTACAGATAGCACTCTCTTAATCCACTCTCAGAGATATTGATCAAGAAGACTAGAGAGTATTAGTGACTGTGAAGGAAAAATAATTTTAAAAAGATGGAGAATTGAAACACATTTGATGCCTTTCTGGGATGAAAGTAAAATCGAGCTTGCATTAAATAGACAAATCATGACATTTTGTAACATTTGAATAATTACAATTATCTTAGTGAAAGTACTGAACTTCCATACATACTATTTTAAAACCACCATAAAATTAACATTTTGAACAACATCATATTGACATTTTTATGTATATTGACCTGAATATTGAAACTTTTAACTCCATTATATCTTTATCATTTGAGTTAAGTGAACTTCAGTTATCTACAATGGATTGCTGCCTAGAGTCTAAAATTAGACAGCAATAAAGCATTTTGATAATTGATTTTGCATGATGTGTGCTCATACTGAGGGTGAAAATCATCCCTTTTGGCTTCCATTCCCTCTGGAAGTTTTCTCTGGGGGCAATATGCCAGTTATAACTACTTTAGTGACAAGAGTGTAGCTAATGAATTTCTATTTTCAGACAGTGAAAAGAGTCGAAGTCCTTAAAAAAGAAAAAAATACAGAATATTATCTGTAATCTACCTCAATAAGACAGAAGAGACATGATAACCAAGGAAGACTTCTCTAGTTGCCTCAATGACACAGAACCCTTTTTGATGCATCATTTATCCAAACAGAACTCAAATCCAAAGGAATTTTAATCAAATTATCAAAGAAACAGAGCAAAACAATTGAAAAATTAGCAAATTGATAAAAATAGTGAAGGATTAAATGAAGTAAGAAGCCATTGACATTTAAGATGTGAAAAACAAACCAAACACAAGCCAAAGAAAAACCAAACCAAAACCCAGAAAACAAACCAAACCAAAACCAAAACCAAAACCAACCAAACAAAAAAACAAACACACAAAAAAAACACAGACACACACAAAAAAAACCCCAAAACCAGAAAACAAAAAAACAACTGAAACATCAAAACAAAACAAAACCAGACAATACTTGTGTAAAAAATCAAAGGAAAATTGAATAATTGAAACTATTTCTCCAGGAAGGTGTGCCTTGTTTTAAGTGTAAGGGATTGGGAGCAATACTTAATTTGCAATGTATTGAAATTTGTGTATTTTTTAGTATATTAAGTTTGAACAATATCTAGTTTGTTGTGAAATCTAAACGTATTTGTTTATTAAGAAAAAAACTGCAGTAAACACCTTCTAGTTTAATTTCCTTCTGATCTGTCATTGTTGAAATTTTCTTTAGGTAATTCAAAGCAGTTTACAACTGAGAAAGTTTGTATGTTAATAGGTATGCCTGTAATAATATAAATAATCACTATTTCTGTATTGATTGCACATAATATGTTTCTCAAGAGATTAATTTTATCTATCTACCAATTTATTTAGAATAGAATAGAATATTCCAGTTGGAAGGGACCTAGTTCAACTGCCTGAGCAGTTCAGAGCTGATGAAAAGTTAAAGCATGTTAAGGGAATTGTCTAAATGCCTCTGAAACACTATCAGGCCTGAGGCACTGACCACCTCTCTAGGAAGCCTGTTCCAGTGTTTGACCATCCTCTCAGTAAAGAAATGTTTCAAAATATCCAGTCTACACCTCCCCTGATTCAGCTTTGAACTATTCCCACATTTCTCACTTGATCCCAGGGAGAAGAGCTCACCATCTCCCGCTCCACTTCCCCTCCTTGGGAAGCTGTAAAGATCAATGAGGTCACTCCTCAACCTCCTTCTCTCCAAACAAGAAGAGTCCACAGTCTATAACTTCTCCTCATAGGACATTCCTTCCAGTACATTCACGAGCTTTGCAGCTCTCCTCTGGAAACATTCAAGGACCTTCACATCCATCTTAAATCTTGGGGCCCAGTACTGCACCTAGTACTCAAGGTGAGACTGCAGCAATGCTGAATACAGTGGGATAACCACCTCATTTCAGTGATGGGTTATACAGTGTTTGATGCACCCCAGGACGTGATTTGCCTTGCTGTTGACCCTGCTGGTACCCCAGATACATTTCTTCAGGACTGTTTACCAATCGCTTCTCTCCCAATTTATACTCGTGTCCAGCATTACTCCATTCTATGAGCAGAATCTGGCATTTAAAGTTGTTAATTTTCATCCCATTGATGATTGCCTAATGCTCCAATCTATCTAGATCCCTCTGAAAGGGATCCTGTCTCTTAAGAGAGTAAACAGCTAACAGTAAAGCTGTTAGAGAACCCAGAGCCATGAGAGTTCAGATAGACTGAACACAATTGGACTGATAGTGCCAAACTGGACATCACTCAGAATCTAAACCTAGCCACCCCCAGCCCCTCTAATATCTGAGGACCAGCTAGAATGCAAGGGGGTTTGTTTTCTACCAAATTACCCTTTTCATACAACACAGTATCAAAGCTTTACTAAGATCCAGAAGAACTACATCCACTGACTTCTCTTCATCCACTGGTTGGGTGACTTTATCATAGAAGCATATCAATTTAGTTAAACAGGACTTGCTCTTTGTGAACCCACACTGACTGTACCTGATGTTTGCATTATGTTTTAAATGCCATTCAATAGTACTTAGTATAATATTCTCCATAATTTTTCCAGTACCTGATGTTAGACTAACAGGTCTGTAATTCCCAGGATCTTCCCTCATGCCTTTTTTGTAAATTGGAATAGCATTGGCTAAGTGGCACTCAGTAGGGGCCCACCCCAGACTCCTATGACCTTCAGTAGATGATCAAGAGGTGTCCTGCCATAACAACTACTAGCTCCTTCAGTACTCTGGGCCATCAGAACCCATGGACTTGTAAACATTCAACTGATACAGCTGATCCCTTACAATTTTAGTGTCTACAAAAGGAAAAACACTGTTCTCATCCTTGTTGTACTCTGAATCAGAGGACTGGGAAATTCAAGATCTATTATTAATGTTTAAGACTGAAGCAAACAAGAAGCACTGAATTGAATGCCTTCACTTTTTCTTCATTCCTATTAGAAAGATGACCATCTTCAACAAATATCAGTCCAAATTACTATTTTTTTTTTAATTTAACTATTTCCAAAGGTATGATTATCGTGGTGGATGAAAGGGTAGTTGGAAGGTCTTTCTTTTCTGCCAAAAATCCTCCCCAGAACTACCAAGCTATAAATGATACATGGTCATTTAGCTAAGGATGTAAAAAAGTCTGCCAAATACACAGCTACATTACCGACTTCTGAACTACTGACTGATTGCAGTTATGGCATAGTAGTTTCTATGTTAGCTCAATTTCTTATTTTCTCTTTGACCCTTCTTGATATTCCTGAATTAAGAAAAGAAAAAAGGTGTCTCAAGCCTTTTCCATAAGAGTATTGTCAGTCTGGGTATGTAATGAGGTTAGATAGTTGATATATAATCTTACAGCTCTGTTTACTTACTGAATATGCTAATATCTGCAGGTGAAGACAAGGTATTCAACAATGTATGTTGGCAGGTATGTATTGTCTTACAAACTTTATAGAAATGCCTTTGTGCAGTTAAGGTTGTGAATGAATACTTACCTGCCGGATTGTGTAAATAAGGGTACAAGTAGTCATATAGTAATATACAAGAAGATATTTAGTTTAGATAAGTCCTACCTACATATTACAGTAGTTACACTTGTACAATCAATACAATCAGTATATGTTATATACCTTCTTTCTGTAGTGGCTTTCATGAGATATATAAGATTTGGTAGTATATGATAATAGGAGTCTGAAGATTCTTTTTCTACTCACTTTCTTGCTGTTTTTCAAAACCTCAAGCCTCTTTTATATTCAGCTTGAATGTCTACTTCTAATACTGTTCTAGAGCACAACAATTTACAGAGAATTGAAAAAGCAATTTTCTTTGGACAGCTAGCTATTCTCCCTAATTTTCACCTGCCAAACTCTTTTCTATAAATGTTGACTCAATCAGATAAAATGCAGGCTTTAAAGATGTTTGATTAGCTGCCTGGCTTACCTTTAGCTACTCACTTTGCATGTAAACTGCCTACCTACCTACCACTCTTCACTTTCCACTGACACATCTTTCCCAAGAGCCGCACTGAGCAATGTGGACTTAATGTAAGACAATGAACACTTTTCATTTAGGGACTGATAGGTTCTGTTTTATTAACAGAAATAAGAATGCATCAACAGTTAAACCAATATATATATTACTTAATGTGTACCTTCTAATTTTTAATACATTTTAGTCCGGTTCTTTATAGCAATTAATTTGAAAATATTACAATAATGACTGAAGATAGGCCTTTACAAAATTCCCCTCGTGCACCCCAAAATACTTTCCAACAAATGAAAACCTAGTGGCATATCAATTACTTTTATAAAATCAGTTCCCATTGGCATCGGGATTTTGCCACCATTAGGTACACTGTACAGTCTGAACTCTTGTATTGTAACCAATTCTTATGATCGTAGTGGAATGACTCAAAATAAAAAAGTAGTCCGTCTAAAATATTAAAATCAATGACTGACAAATTTTTACATGGTGTATAAAGGGAAACTGAGGAACTTAATAACTCTAGCATGTTGCCTAATTTTTATGGCATTAAGTGGAAAAACAAAAAAATCTTCTCACACTCTTAGCTAGCAGCTACTAGAAAATTCTAAATATGATAGAATAGAATTATTAGAATGGGAGAATAGAATTAATAGAATGGGAGTGGGCACTCAATGTGATAATGATGAATGTAAGCTTAGTATATATGAATGTATTTGGACAAATTTCAGAGTTTGAAAGCCAGGTTGTTATTACATTAAAGCAGACTTAAAATGAACTAAATAACTGAAGGACTTCAGAATCCAATAAAACAAAACTGAATTAAATAAAAGTGGTGGAACTCAAATTAAGCTTTAAGGTAATTGTGTGTTCTCTGTCTTGGAGCTGTTTTCAGTCTCAGGAATACTCGATAAGTAGAAATTTTCAGATTAGTTTTGTAAAACTACTACCCATCCATTCAAAGCATTGCCTTACTGCTCCCTTGTGTTTTGTGACCAAGTCAGTCATAAATATGTGTCATAAGCCTTGAAGCACTTCTGATGACCCAGTGAGTAACCATAATTTTTACCCTTAGAACTGATTGAAGGACAAAGTATGGTGCAACTGCCATTGCAAGCTGACAGTTTTCATAAAAGAACCTTAGAGACTCTACGGAGCTTTAATTCTGATTCTATGTACAGTATTCTGTATTGAAACAGAGAAAAAAAGGATCACTAAGAATTTTGTGATAAAACCCTCCAAACCTATCAGGTTAACTCTAACTCAAAATGATAAGGAAAAATGCCCTTTTCTAAGGGTAAAACAAATGCTACAAATTAATCAAAATGCCAAATCAAACTTAGGCAATTTTGATTTTTACTTTTTTTTTTTTTAAATTATATTCAAATATTTAGTCAAATACAATTGTCTTTAAATGTTTGATGTTTCTGTTTATAATAGGCTTTCCAGAAGCTCTTTTTTTTTTCTTAGTTAGCATACAGTGTCCTTCCAGGTTTTTGAAAGGAGTTAAGATCTCTGAAGAAAATTTTGTATTTCTGGTTGTTCTATGAATAAGTAACCAAGAACCTGAAAGGAAGGATGGTATATCAGGACACTGATACAAGCGTCTAGCATGTTATCATGATTTTTGATTCATCACTAGTCTACATGAAAAAGAAAATGTAAAAACCCCAAAATAAACCAAAAACTCCAAAAGGATAATTCAAAATTGTTTTAATAAAGCTTGAAAGATAGGATTGGAAGTGACCCTTTAAGTGACCAGTTCCTTTATTGCAGAAATTTGTTTTGTGAAATTCCTGTCATAAACTCATAAACTTATTTGAAAATCTATCTTTCTGGCTTCACTTTGCCTCTACAAATTGTTAAAGAAACTCACTGATTTAAAGACTTGAAGTCTAATCTCAAACTTAAATTTGTCTTCTGGTATATCTTGTTCCATTCTTTCCTGAACCCTGAATGAATTTTTCACAGGTATTTCAATTTTAATTTCACTAAATTTATTTTTACTCATTCATGATATTTCAGATGAGAGTAATCATATTACCTCTTCACTGTCATTTGTCTAAGGTGAAAAAGGATCTTTCAGATTTCTTTTTCTCTTTCTTCTATGACTACTTTTATTGGATTTCTCTACAGCAGTTTTAAACTTCCTGGGATATGGGGGAATAAAAATAACCATAAATTTTAAAATGCAGTTTCACCACTGTCTTGTATATATAATTAATATTGCCACAGTTTGTCTCCATACATTGTTTCACATTCACCCAAGGATTAAATCTGACGTTTCACAACAGCAGTATGCTTACAGTTATCTAGTTCTTTCCTCTCTCTCTCTCATGGTTGCTTAGTTCTCTTCTTTTTTATCATCCCACAGTATGAACCTCAGAATTTATAAAGAAATCTTTGACTGTTTCGTCCTTATTTTGTCTTCTCTTTTCCAGCTCTTCATACCTTACAGTCATCTAGTTGCTACTCTGAGAGTGTGCTACTCCTCTATCATGCTGATGACTTCTAGTCTTACATCATCAATGTATTTCATTATAATTTTCCTACTTCCTGTTTCAGTTCATCACTGAAAATATTAAATAATGTACTCCACAAAACTCATGCTTGAAAAACAAACAGGTAGCTCTCATCTAAACCTGTATTTTTCCTCTTTTTACTTCTTCTTTACTTAATATTTATAACTTTTGTTTACCTGTTTCCTAGTTTCTTAAACATAGTTATTTGATGGATGAGTTAGCAGAAAGAAAAACCTTTAATGAAAGTCATATGCATTAAATTTAGTTCAGCATCATGATTAATGCACAATTATTAGTTTGGTTAGCTACAGGTATTTATCTGCTTTATACTGTGAATTGCTCAATTTACACAGAAATAACACTCCCATGAAATAGTGGGTTTTATCTTAATCCAAAACACATCTAAGTCTCCTTTCAAATTTAACTGTCAGATTTTGCATTAATCAGTCTAAAAGAAGTACCATAAATAGTGAATTACTTTTGAAAATAAAAGAAAATATGAGGTAAATGTTGTTTTCAAACCAAAAAGACTCTTTTATAGCAATTTGCACTTGTTCATATGTGGAACATGAACTTCA
This sequence comes from Ceryle rudis, assembly GCA_033439905.1. Lineage (NCBI taxonomy): Eukaryota > Metazoa > Chordata > Aves > Coraciiformes > Cerylidae > Ceryle > Ceryle rudis. Next base: position 5,221 of record JAAGNO010004007.1, on the reverse strand, counting down.
GGAAGGAGATGAGGTTCATCTGAACAAGTAGAGACTTTTCTCCCGTATAGATGCCTGAAATGTGGACTATTAATTAAATTCCCTTGATAGGAAGAGAAACAATACATTTCCAAAGCTGAATTTGTGTCTTCTTAAACTAGTCATCTTAACTAGGCCAGCTAAAATTGTTTTCATAAAATAGCCTTTCCCTGACAGTAAAAAGTGTTTGCAGTATTAACAGCTTTGTTGGACAAAGGCAGCTAAGTTTATAGAACATGTAAATTTGTATTTCATGACATGACTACTTCTGTATCCACACCATATTATCTGTATCTCTATATATTTTGGTACCTTGTAGAGTGAGTTGTTATTAAAATAAATGTTGCTGCTTTGATATTGTAATTACTGTTAGAACACTTTGAACAGATTGAGTTTAGGTTCTGTTGGGTCTTTCTACTGTTTCTTGCAAAATTTAATACTACATTTTTGTTTCTCAATATTTTTTTTTACTATAAGCCAATTAAAGTTGCCATCATATTAAACTCAGTGTGGGAGGGGGAAGGGAAAGACCCACAACTATCTGTTCCACCTAGGTTATACTATTATTGGCAAAACTGTCTTTTATGCTAGAAGATGAACACAAGTTCTGAAAGAAAAGTTTGAAATCGACGGTCTCATAAAAGACTAACAAAAACAATCTATCTATGTGTGAGTGCCTAACACTTTGTATAGTATGCTCAATAATTTTATTTTTTTTTATCGGTTAGTTGGTTGGTTGTTTTTTCCCTTCAGGGTCTATCTAAGTAGGTATTATACATTATCCCATAGATAATATTATGGCATTTGTGTTTCTAATAATATTTTTAAGTAGGGGTAATGTGACAGTGGCAGTTTATTTCCAGAGCATTTCCATTCCATCACTATGTTCATTCTATCATTGCTCGCTTTGGAAACTGTATAGATATTACTGGAATAAGATGGAAAAAAAATAATCTTATTATGAATAAAAATGCCAGTGTTTTGCCCTCCTCAATCTTCAGGACTCGTATTACTATCTTTATTTTTAACTTTCACAGGATAATTACATTGATTAGGTATACAAAAAGGTTGTTGTTTTTTGTTTGGTTTTTTTGGAAGTCTCCTTTAAGAATTTATTGCAGTCAAGCTATCCAAAGTCTGTTGATATGAATAAAATACCAGAAATTCGTAAGAGCCTGGTACAGGTATCTAAGATTACGAATGGAAATACCTTTTTTCTTCTTTTTTCTTTCCTCATTTTTTTCCCTTTTCTTCACTTTTTTTTTTAGTTTTGATTGGTTGGTTGATTTTTTATTTGTATTTTTTAGTGGGTTTTTTTGTTGTTTTTTTAAGGGAATAGTGTAACTACTAGAAAGGTATTTTCTACTGATTAACACAGTGCTGAATGGCTTTAAACTTCTTTATATGTGCCATTTTACCAGAAGAACTAACTTACTTTTAAAAAGAAAGTCTAATCCACTGATTTTGGCTGGGATAGAGTTAAATTTCTTCATAGTAGCCTATATGGTGCTGTGTTTTGGATTTCTGACCAAAACAGTGTTGATAACAGGGATGATTTAGCTATTGCTGGACAGTGCTTGCACAGTGCCAAGGAATTTCCTTAACTGATCAAAAAGATATCCCATATCATGTAACATCATGCTCATCAAGAGAAGACGGAGAAAGAAGGAGGAAGGGGAGGACATTTGGAATGATGGTGTTAGTCTTCCTAAGAAATGTTGACCGCGATGGAGCAAAACTTTCCTAGGGATGGCTGAACACCTGTCTGCTGGTGGGAAGCAGTGAATAAATTGCTTTTTTTTTGTTTGGGCATGCAGCTTTTGCTTTACCTATTAAATTGTCTTTATCTTAAAACGTACGTGTTTGCACTTCTACCATTGTGATTGTGTCTCCCTGAGGGGGAGAGAGAGAGCAAATAGGTGGTGCAGAGTTTCCCACCAGGCTTAAAACACAAGAAATAATAATAATATATGTAATACTAATTTAGTTTGAATTTGTAATTTTCATTCAACTTTGTAACAAAGGACTAAATTGTTCAAATTTTGTCACCAAATTGTATCCCAAAACAAGGATGCATAATGCAGTACAACATACTATTTCTCACCAGCACTTTCTTGCTAAGTGATATCTCTAGGTGTTTCCTCCTGTTGTGTATTTCTCTTGCAATCTTACTTATTTTTCATCAGGTCTCTCTTTCAACTGCAGACCCCGAACAGATTGTTACTTCTCATTGGCAGAAGATAGCAAGATGTTAGGAGGCTGCTCCTGATAATAATCCTACAGGTAGTACTGGTTAGAGTCATAGACTACTTAGAAGAAACAGAGAAAAGAAGTATCTGAAGCCTGATGGGTCTAAACCACGGAAATACAAAATTTCTGCCATTCCCATCATAGGATATTGAATATATTTTTGTCTTTATGAAACCTTTTAAAATTCTACAATAAAAGAGAATAATTCTGTTTTCCATTTATGCCTCAGCAAAATAGGATAATATTTATAATAGTGTAGTCCCTTTAACAGTCATACGTTTATGCTTAAGAGCTGAGAAAATTTCATGAGTCTAAAGTAACACATACTTTGATTTGTGCCAATTAAGATTATTATTGATATACCTGAGTATTTTTTTAGGGTTTTTAGCAGACAGTGGAGAATGTGAGAGGGAAGTTACACATTCTAATCTAGATACTAGCTGCAATTAAATTTTTCAACACTGTTGTCTCTCACCATTAACTACCAAGAGAGGTGGTCTGTATGGTTTTATAGTTTCTCAGAGAGAAGTATTGGGATTGAATATCAGGAACACATAAGACACAGAACACATCCCTGTGCAGAGACTTCTAGGATTCTGGTCCTATCACTAAACTCATTTAAGACTTCCCAAAAGAAAAGATATTGAAAGAGTTGTAGGAATGTCTAAAGAAGATTTTCTGAATTTTTTCATTTAAATGATTTTTTTTTTCATTTAAATGAATTTTTTCATTTTAAACCATCTGGGAAAAGTATGTACACCTTGATGTTTTTGATGTTCATTTGTAAACAGAGCAAAAATACTTCCTGGAAATTAGTTTCTGATATTAATATTAGCATTAATAACAATGGTAATGAGAGTCTGTTCTAGAGCTGAGAATTATGTCACAGAAAGACTCAAGTAATGCAAGATTCACAGTTTAGCCCCAGCTGGGAGCCAAGGCCATGCAGTGCTCATTCACTGCCCCCTGCATGCCTGGAACAGGAAGGAAAAGGGAGAAAAGCGCAAAGAACACCATGTGTTGAGATAAGGAGGTTTTAATACAACAATGCAGTAGGAAAAACAACAAAAAACAGCAACAATAATAGTGAAACAATACACACAAAGAAGCAATATCAAATGAACTGAGAAGCATTGCCACATCCTGTCCCCCAAGACCACCTCCAAGCTCCTGTGCTTGGCCTGCTCTGCCCCCTGCATTTATGTACCAGGCATGACATCAGTATGGTATCAAATAGTACACTGCCTGGTTCCATTGTCTATACAGACTGTGACCCCCCTCCCAACTTCTGGTGAAAATTAACCCTATGCTAGTTGAACTCTGAACATCAAAATCTGTTGACCTTCTATTGCAGTACTTAAAGATTGTGCTGCTAATGTTTGATAATTTTAAGATGAAGCCCTAGGTGTTTTTCTCTATAGTTTTTTGGCTGTCAAGACAACAAGCAGAAGACTTGAAGGTGGCAGCATGATTGCACCAGGTCATATCAAAAAACTGTTATATCAAGAGCAACTAAACATGCTTGTTTTTCTGCCTTGTACGTGGAGAATAACTACATTAAATCAATCTCAACTGTCCATCAAAGTCGAACTTATTAAAGCACAACACTGCAACTGAACACATTTTGAAATCAACATGACTGATGGCTAACAGCATGAGCTTTGGACCTGCATTTACATTTTGAAAGACTGACCTTTTCTACAGTCTTTGATTTTCCTTTAATGGGTCCCCTTCCAAAATTTAGAAAGTAAGAATTAATAGCTCCTTATCATTATAGAAACAATACAAATACTATGCTATTTCTTCCAGAATTATATAAATCAGAAATGAAAGATGAAACAGAAAACAGCAGAAATAAACCTCCCATTTCTCAACCTGTCAACTACACAGAAAAGTCCTGTTAAAGCAGAGTAAGTGGCACACAGAAAGGCAGAAAAACCTCCTTGCAAATATACAGTAAGTCAGAGATATTTCATTTTTATTAATTTAAAAATACATCCAGAAATCATACCAGATCAATCAAAATGACTCTCTAACCCATGCCTTCCAAGGAACGGTACCTTGTGGGTTCAAACTGCCATAAAATTATTTGATCGGTCAAACTTTCTTTCACTGTTTGAATATGTAAGAGAATTAATGTTTTCAGGGCTTGGAAAAGGATAGCATTAAAAAAAAAAAAAAGCTCTGTCTTTTTGGTTGGTTGTTTTTTTAACATTTTGGAAACATTATCTGCTCAATGCAGAAATGTGTGATTTTAGTAAATGCTTTTCCCTTTGTAGATTACCACCTTTTGGAGTCCTGAAGAAAAGAATGATCTCAGCTCACCTATGTCTTTTCATTAAGCACTGGGAAAAGAGAAGTGGGAACAAGTCATTCATGGAAGATAAAAAATTTAAAACTCCATGACTAATAAAATGATAGAAGTCTGCACCCTGTAATGACATTATATTTTCTTTATCCATGTAACCACATAAAGCAATTTTTGCCCCAAGACATTTGTACTTGCTTCTGCAGTACAGCTGCCAACAATTTCTGTTAGGATACTGCAGCTGTTAAATGTGCATCTAATTAAATCACTTCAGATACAGAAAACAACTGTATAAAATAATTTAGAATAACTAGATTACTACACTATCACAGAGGAAATTATTGCAGGTATGCTTATTGAGATTTTACATTGAAAAGAAGTAAATTTTCTTACTGTTATCTTGGAGTTTATTTTCCATTTACCAGAAAGGTTATCAATAATGTCAAAGCTTATTGACAAAATATTTTCATAAGGTATTATTTTGGTTACTTGAGGCTGTTCTGGTTTTGAAGTACCTAAACTGGGGACTATAACGAGAAATATACAAATAATCCCACATTTATTAAATCACAGTAGGAATCTTATAAGTAGAATTTATATAGTATTAATCAAAAGACTTTGTTTAGCAGTGTAGTTTTGTGCTAC
>JAAGNO010004006.1:0-21282 GCA_033439905.1 Ceryle rudis | reverse complement strand
ATAAGCTTCCTTCTCACAGTAGTAGGCAGCAGAAAGCAACTGCCATCAGAGGGAGCAGGACAAACAGTATCCAGCACTCCTGGATGAGGAACTCCACTCCAACACTCACCCCATGATATCCCATCCCACCCCATCCCATCCTGCCCTATTCATCCCACAGAGTAGAGAGCATAGCATGCCGGGGAATAGCAATGAGTAGGCTGCCAAATCAACACACCATAAAGAATGAATAATCATTAAGAACAAGAAGAGATTTCTTTTCCATCCCTCATTTCCTACGGAACAGTTTGCTCTGCTTTCTGCATTAGCCATCCTCTGCACACAGGTTGGCAGAGCACACCTCCACTGCTGGGAGAGGCAATAAAAGACAGGACATTGACTGGAGGTAAGATTTTTACCACTGTAACCAGATCCTGACAATAATTTGGCGTGCATACACCACTATAAACAGCAGTGCTTGCAGTATCAGGAGTTGTGTTGCAAAATCTCACCTTCCTGAACTTGTCTGTGTTACTAACCTCCTTTTTTTTTTCCACCATCTCCAATGAGCCAAAGTCACTACAAGAATATGGGAAGTGTCAAGTAGTTCAGCAGCTGAGGAAACACAGTGAAGCTACTTTTTTTGCAAGGAGGATAACATTAATTTTTATAAACATTTTTGCTTTTAATGCTAAATTCTTTGTTTCAGGCATGCTGGAAATAAATGTGGTGCAAGCAGTTCAACACACATGACAACTTCTGATCAGATGAAAGCCTTAAGAATATTAGGTTTAGAATGGTCCCCCTAACACAAATTGTCTTAATGCCCTGTCAGTCACAAGTTCACAGAAGTCTAGGTAAAATGTCTCTCTTTCAATGTGTTGCTATGCCTTTATCTCTCTGTTTTAATTAAAACATACTTACAGTATGGTCTGCTGGTGCTTTTGTAAAGACAGATATGGCAAGTAAAATTATTAGTGACTAATGATTGACATTTGCACCTTTCCTCCCAATTAATAAAGTTCCAAATCATTTGTTCAATTTAGCCTAATGGTAGCAAAACCTAAGACCACTAAGTGACACAGATGAAACAGGGAGTCATAATGTGCTGCAGCTTATTAAAGAGCATTTTACATTACCCTAAAAGCTCATAATTTTAATAGGCTTTGAATGTTCCATTAAAAAATTAACTCAAAAACCAAATTTTTTATTCTGTGGTACCTGAATTACTCTAGGAGCAAAGTTCTTAAGTATGATGACAAAGCAATGATAAACAGCTAATAAGGCTGGCAATGCAACAATTTACCTTCTTTTGCAGACGGAATTGTTTCTTTGTGGATAAAAAATAATTCCTTTTATATCTTACTAAATTTGAGTTCTCTATTTAGTGATTTATTCTGATTCTTGTTGCATGTTTTTGTTTGAAGGGGGAAGTGACTGGCTGCATCTGAGAGACTGACCTTAGTTTTCTTAACAGTAATTCACTATGAAGCACTTCTGTCTGTCTGTGATGGCCTTTCATTTAAACAGCTAAGTTAGGAAGACCTTTAATGTTAATGTGAATTTATTTGTATGGTTTTGATAATGTCTTAAACGGTAATATTGTTACATTAAAAATGACATTTTATGAAGAATTTCTATTCTATTCCAATTTTATTTCTCTTTTATCCAACATTCCCTCCAGGCTGAGAGAGACCTTCAAGCTAAATGTTAATGCTGACATTTATGGTTCAAAATTTTTGTTTATATTTGCCCATAACCACATAAAAACCAAACAAATCTCATTTCCTTATACACTTGGTAGGAACAACAATTTTCACCAGCGCTTTGTACACAGAAGAAAAATGTTTTATTGCTATTACTCAAAAAAATTGTGATGATAATGAGTTGAGCAACCTTTTGAGCAGAGGCAGATTGCAGAGCTCTCACTGCATTATACAAACCTTGTAATCGGGTTACCAAAATTCACAGTAAATTGCCATATATATCATTGTCCTCTCACAATATTGTTGATTATTAAAATATTTTGCAAGGGTGTGATCTTTTATTATACACTGTTTAAATTCCCCCATATACTTATCAACTTTGAACTCCAAATGATAACTTTGGTAGCTACCAATGCCACAAATGTTGAAATAAACTTGACCACATTGAAGAAAACATCTCAAAACCATTCCTCATGAGGTTAAGATTCATACACAATATGCTTGGTATATTTTCTGATTCCTGTTCAAAATCCAGTAAATATGACAACCTGTTTCTTTGTTTTAAATCATGTTACCTTAACACTTTTACTTTCTATAATCAGACCCTTATTATGACCCTTGTGTACACATTAGAATAAAAGTGTTTATTACCAGATTAGTATTTTGTCCTAGTTCAGTCTGCCTATGTGCAGAGGATTCAATTCAGAGTCCTCTAAACTGAACAGACATGCCAAAAACTCATCCCGTCAGGATTAGCCTTCCTTGATATGCAAGTGCAATAAAGAAATCCATAGCATCATAGCAACTGTAAATATCTTCTAGTTCCAATTCACTTTCCACTAGACCAGGTTGTTCAAAGCCCCATCCAACCTGACCTTGAACACTTCCAGGGATAGAGCATCCACAACTTCCCTGGGCAACCTGTTCCAGTGTCTCACCACCCTCACAGCGAAGAGCTACTTCCTTATATCTAATTTAAATCTACCCTTTTGCAGTTTAAAGCCATTACCCCTTGTCCTATTGCTACATGACCTTGTAAAAAGTCCCTCTGCAGCTGTCTTAGAGGCCCCCTTTAAGTACTGAAAGGCAGCTATAAGGTTTTCCTATAGCCTTCTCTTCTCCAGGATGCACGGGTACTCTGGGCAGCAATGAGATGGGCTAAACTGGGCTGTGACACAGCAGAAGTAGCAAGCCTGAACACAGATGAGAAAATCACAAAGTAAGAGGAGAAAAAACCTTCAGAGAAACAAGCGCTGCTTGTAACACAGCAGTGTTGTACACAAACAATTTGGCTGTATGCAGGTCTGTCTATAACTTTTCCTGCTGTTTGGGTTTCAGCCAACATTCCCTGTCTATTCAGTCTATTGTACCACCACCCCTGCATTACCACTGCCACCATGGTACTACTGCCCTTGAAGTACAACCACCACATTACTACATCTGCCCCTGCAGTACCACTGCCACCATGGTACAGCTGTCACCACAGTATGACTTTGTCCTGCCTTCTCTCTCCTCTCTGACTACTCTTGTATGAGAGTTCCTTTACACTGAACATTTTCTCCATCATTAATTCTTCACATAATTCGATATTATGCTTTAGTTGCATGAAGAGAGACTTACACGGGTTATTTTTTATAACAATGTAGAAAGCATGCTCAGTCTGTCCCTCTCAAAGATGGATCTCATCTGATTGCTGTAGTCTATGCTGGCAATCCTGAGCTATTCTCTTTTGACAGGGAGATATTGTCATTTTCCATTGGAAACCACATTAAGACTATTAGGTCACTATTATACTAGTAAATAGAAGATGACAAGGCTTATGCTCCAGCCTTGACATCAAGGGATATGGCCCAGCTTGCATCTCTGCAGGTAAACAACTTCATACATTGAGAAAAGGAGAGTGGTCCTGTCTTTTGGGAATAGTCTCCAGAAGAACCTGAGCTCTGGACTGGATCCAGGAATTTTGAGGGGAAAGTGCTAGTGGGCACAGGCCAAAACTGCCAGGGACTGAACTACCAATCTGATTGCTAGCCTGGCCTTAGATCCTGGTATTAGATTACTACTGTAGCCACAGCCTGAAAGATCTACAGAATCCATACAATGCAGTATGGGCAGATAAGATTTTGTAACTATTTTGTAGTACACTATTTTGACCAAAAGTTTAAAAATAATTATCTTTCAGAAATTCTTATATTTTACACAACTGTATAGCCTACAACACCAAGAGTAACCAGCCATATACCTGTACACCATAGCATCCTCATAGGGAAGCTCAGAAAGTGTGGGTTAGATGAGTGGACAGTGAGGTAGATTGAGAACTGTCTGAATGACAGAGCTCAGAGGGGATCAGTGGTGCAGAGTCTAGTTGGAGGCCTGTAGCTGGTGGTGTTACCTAGGGGTCAGTACTGGGACCAGTCTTGTTCAATATTTCATCAATGACCTGGATGAAGGGATGGAGTGTACCCTCAGCAAGTCTACTGATGGTACAAAGCTGTGAGGAGTAGCTGACACACCTGAGGGCTGTGCTGCCATTCAGCAATACCTGGACAGGCTGGAGAGTTAGGCAGAGGGGAACCTCATGAAACTGAATAAAGGCAAGTGTAGAGTCCTGCACCTGGGGAGAAACAAACCCATGCACCAGTACAAGTTAGGGATTGACCTGCTGGAAAGTAGCTCCATGGAGAAGGACCTTGGAGTCCTGGTGGACAACAGGTTAGCCATGAGCCACCAATGTGCCCTTGTGGCCAAGAAAGCAAATGGTATCCCGAGGTGCAATAAGAAGAGTGTGAGCACCAGGTCAAGGGAGGTTCTCCTCCCCCTGTACTCTGCCCTAGTGAGGCCACATCTGGAGTACTGTGTCCAGTTCTGGGCTCCCCAGTTCAAGATACACAGGGAACTATTGGAGGGAGCCCAACAGTGGGCTACAAGGATGATTAAGGGACTGGAGCATCTCTCTTAGGAAGAAAGCCTGAAAGACCTGGGGCTGCTTAGGAGAAGACTCAGAGAGGGTCTTTTTACTTTAAAAAAATGTAGGCTTTTTACTCAACACTGGTCTTAAAAAATTGGGTTTTTCTCAAGAAGTTCTAAATAGGATCATAAAAGAAGCTTTCAGCAGAGAAGACAAAGGCCCCAGCCCCAGGTTTGAAGAAAGGACAGGACAAAAGAAACTGAAGCCCCAAGACACCTTATGGATGCATAATTTGGGTTCATTCTGCAAACTTGCAAGCCTGGTTGGAAACCATCCAGCCTCTTGTTGAACCTCAGAGGCAATGGTTAGCTGGGTAAAATACATTTCACTGCTGAGTCCTTTGTACTCCATAGACTACGAAAAAATGAGGTAAATCACTCCTTGTCAGTCTTGCAGGATATATTTTGATTCATGACAAAGCAGTAGACATAAAGGATTTTTAAGATGAAATTTTAGAAAAATGTCAGCTCTGGCAAAAGGAAGATCATATAAAGATTTTATTTCACTTTATGTCTCTATTATGCTAAAAAAAATGTAATGTTATTTCTGAACCTGCAATTACTGTCAAAAAAGTATTTTGACAGATGATAAGCACCTGAGTGTTTGTGCATGTGTATATATATATATAAGTATGCACGGATACATTTGTATTATTAGCCTGAATAAATGTCTTATGATACATATTACTTATAAGCTTTGTTTTCAAAAGGGTAGATGCCACAACATCAACTATGAAGTGTATCCCCAAGCAGCAAGCTGGTGCTTTGACTAAACTATTCATTTCATTATTCTGATCTTCTGAGAACACAGAAAAATCACATGGCTCACTTCATTCATCTGCAACAACTTACTTAGCATTTGTGCAAGCTCTCTGAAGCACAGACTGGCTTTGTTACCTGTTTACACAATGCTGAATACAATCTTTGTCAGGAGCTCCTATGTGTTATTACTGTACACAGCATGTATAGGCATGTAAACCACCAGTTTATCTGAAGTCATGTTTAGGCACTCATACACACTTCCCTGTAGGTCTTGATGAATCCTGACTGTGGCCAAACTGAAATTATGGAAAACTGTTCCCACATAGACATCCACCATTCAGATCAAGCCTACAGCTACTCTGGTAGGTCTAATATTCCTGTGGAGTTTTGTCTTCTCAGACAGAATGATACATTTTCAAAATAAAAGATATTCAGGAAGATTAGTGGTTTGAATATTTTTTTTCTCAGAAATATGTCAAAGCATCATCCTTTGTGTAATTGTCATTTGTCTTTCAACCCACATGTGTCTGTGGTTCTTTGCACTTACATGCACCAACACACTTATGGAAGAAGGCCTTTCACCTTGAGACAAACTACAGGAAAGATCCAGGAGAATTATTAGCCCATGAACTATCTGACTTGCATCCTACCTGGAAGTGGGTAGTCTCTTCCGCATATGCTGGTCTAGACCCACAGTCACCCAGACTTCAATTCTAAGAGGAGGTGGAGTGAAAAGTCCAGGACCCATAGACATAAACCCTAAAAACAGTAGAAGAAAAGGCATTGAAAGAAAGCCAAGAACTACATTTCACCTGGAATTTCCTATCTCCAGTGGTGAGCACAGTCTGTGTGCAAATATTAATCACAGATTCACCAAACTGCTAACTGTGTGCTTTTCTTTGATATCCTTTTTTAGTCATGTCAGCTGCAGGCTGGTTCTCTTGGAATGTGCTGCTTAAGTCTTTTCTTATCTTTCCATTTGCATTAACTTTGGGTTTGGATTTTCAATGCTCATTAATGTCCATCTACTGTATCACTCAATATAAAATATTCCACTTCACTAACACCAGCTACATTATCCTTTTTATGTCAGACAGCAGTTATCCCTCCCCATCACTGCCATTTGACTTTAACTTCTGTGACTGAAATAGCACTTAACAAGTTATTGCTGCTTCTTGTTAACAAGTCCTAAGAAAATGATCACTGACAAAATGTAGAACAGAGAACTCAAGTAGGATAACTTTGGCCATTTATTGCTGCTACTAATTATCCTAACCTTCTTATCATAATTACTTATTGGCCTACTTACCCAGTTATCCTAACCACACAGCCTTGACTTCCGCTACGCTCAGGATTCAGTGCTAGTAGAGCTTAAGTGTTACTGACACTAAATATAGCCTAAAAATGAAACAAAGAGCGAGCAGTAATTCAATACTGTTCCCTTTGACAGCCATTTCCTTGGCAGTAGTTGCTACCACCATGAACATCCAAGGGCATGAGAAAGGAGGAGTTTATAAGAAGAGGAAAATCTTCATTAGCCCAGCTGATACAGAGGTGAAAAAAGCTTGCAGGTGTGTAGGTCTTTCTTCAAACAGAGCAGTGATACTCAAAGCCAAATACAAGCTGAAGAAATTCCTCCGAGTTCAGTTAAGTATGCTGATCATCTGAAAGAATGGTAACTGTAGTCTCCAGAACAGAGTGTTAGCAAGGCGAGGTGGTGCGATGTTTATGTCCTACAGGGAAACATTTTTTTGAAGGAAAGCCCTTTTCTCTATTTACATTGACAATTCATCTTCTGAAGGTTCAGTTTCATCTTCTTAGAGGGTTTTCTTGCTCAGGATGGAAAGGTTCAAGGCAGTGGCAGCTAATGATTTAAAATGCTGGTAATGGGTAGCCGGAAATTCCTGCCTCTGCCAGTGCTGCCAGGAGTTGCTCAGCTTTACCCATGCAGTTTCCCCGAGGATGAGTGGTGCATGGGATGAGATAGGTACAAGACATTTGAAGGGTGTCATGCATGGCCAAATGAAGCTGTAGGTGCAAGAGAACTTACTTGAGACAGCTCAGTACTTGGGGCATGCTTGCAAGAGAAGAGGTTACCAAGTAGACCAACCCAACAGACAATATCCCTAGCTGTGAGTAGTCAGGTGTGGGAAAAATTTCAGATGGAAATATCACACATGCTTTAGCCTGTTCTTTGCCCTCCCTCCAGGTGTCTGCTTATAGTTACTACAGGAGAGAATGCCAGGTGCTACTGACCCCTCACTCTGAATCAATACAGCTGCTTCTGTTTCTTATTCTGTAAAATGCAGATGTAGGATCTCAACAGTCACAGCCAGGGAGGTGTTCTACTATTTATTATTTTTTTTCTGAGGCACAGTCTGGATTTATTCACTGCAGATATTTCTTTCTTTTCTACTGGCAAGTTAAGTGACATGAGGGTGTTTGAATCTGAATGGGCAATTCTTGGGAAGACTGGAAAAATCCCCAGAAAGGATTTTTTTCTGATATAGTTTATAAACCTTAAATTATTTTTTTAAACAGGTTCCAACCAACCAAGAATGTTTGGGGTATAGTTTTGTACTAAAACCATAGCTCTGAAAAATGGCATCATTTCAGAGGAGCATTGTTACAGGGTAAAACCTTCTTTACATTGTAGAACTGAATATTGAAAATGTTGAGCTCAGATACAACTCACTTGGGTCCAAGGGCCCAGCTGTACATTGCAAACCTATTACTGTTTCTTCAAAGTGATTGCTATTGCAGTAACTATTTTGCACACACTGCCACAATAACTGCTGTTACCCATCCACTTATCCATCAGGAGAGGAATGGAGTTGCTTGGTCTTAACTATGTAAATGAGTTAAAAAACATTACAAGTTTTACATTACAATGAAATGTTTACATTACAAACATTACAAGAAGCACACTTTCATATAGCTTTTAACAAATTCATGACCTTTAAGAACCGCAGCTATGCATATGGAATTAAAAGCACACTGTTCAGTAAAGGTCTACTGCATTATTTAATTTGTCTACAGTTGAAAAAAAACTTCAAAAATGTTTTCTATTTAGATTCCAATTTTTGTTGAAATAAACATTGTACTTAAAAATAGTTCACCACATCAGCAGGTTTTTTTCAGTGTGTTCTATAGCTAAGCTTTGATTCTTCCCCTCTCTAGCAGCAACAGTAGGTGCTCTTGTTGTGTTTATAGTAGGTGTTCTGGGTGTGTTTAGGAATTCTGGCACCAATAATGCTTGCCACATCAGCCAAAACCACATCTATTCATAAGGTTAGAAAGTGCACACCCACATACCTATATCTTTGCAAATCAAGCAATGTAACACCTTAGATTGTTGGTGCTTTTAATCTCAGTCATTAAGAGAGGTTTCTAATCCTTTAATAATGCTCCCTTCAAACTGTAATGTAATCTGTTAATCTCTTTAAGAAGCTACTGAATTCCTCCATCATAGGCATCTGTTTGTAGTGACATATGTAACAAATTAAGGTGGTGTCTCTTTTGCAAAAGTGGTGAACTAACTGAAAGCAACGAAAAAGGAAAGTAATGAAGTTCAGCCAAAAGCACACTTAGCTCACACTAAAACCTATGCAGAGCTGCAAAGAGTAACAAAACATGAGACACATCACAAACAACATAAGTATTATTCTCCTTCCCATTATTTAGGTGTCTGATTCATTTATTTACAGGTTCAGCACTGAAAGGAACAAGTTGAAGAAGTAAGCCTGAATTGCTACTACAATGATACACAGCCACATGTGTGACACTTATTTACAGGGAACCAATTTTTCTGCAGAGTTGAAATAGCACAGCATTGAAGTATTTCAAGACATATCTGCAAGCCAAAGATCTGCAGTACAACTCACTTTTACCTTTCTATTTTTTAAGGCATTTCTGTGGAAAATTATTTACACACCTACTGCTTGTCAGAAGAACATGTGATGGTAATGCTATTTTCCTACAAAATTGTTTATCCAGTTATGTAAGATAAAAAAAGGCTCAATCTCATCTGTCAGTAGAATATAAGATACTGAGGGTTTTAATCTCCTTATGTTTTTAAAAGGCATTGAAGAGCCTCTACAATAAACAACACATAAGTTTATGGACAAAAAGCTTTGTGAACGTGTTTCCATCCTTAATCATGTTTGGGTTAGAGATAAAATCTTTCATATAGCAAATTAAAACAAATTAGTTATATGAAATATCCCGAGAAGAGGGAACCTATTTTGCAATTATTAATCAAATAGCTGGCACAGTGCTCTGCCTTGGCCAAAGTACAAACTGCATTACCAGTCCTACCAGGGCTGTACATACAAAGAAACAGGTGGTGAGTCTCTGTCATTTTCAAAGTTGCAAACTTCACTGAAACAAATGTGGATTTAATTTAAATGTGTTTAATTTCATAACTATATGAATTTATTTATTTTTAAGTGGGAATTGTGTCAGAGACATCATTCTGTTCAGCTGCAAGACTAGCATCACAATGTTGTGCTCATTAAGGGATTTTAACTCTTATGTATTTGAACATAAAATACTTTTAGCTTTTATAAAGACCACTTTTAGCAGAATAGTTAATAACTGGATCTGCTGTGTGAATTTCCTGTTTAATCTGCAAATACTTACAGATGCATGAGTAAATACTATATTTCTCTCCTACTAAAACATTGAGAATAAATGTCATATTTCAGTATACAGCTACATTACCTACTCAAATACAAATGCAAAGCAAATTGGCCAGAAAACGGTTACAGGCTACAGGAAACAGCAAAAGGAGCCTAGCAGAAAGGAAAACTAGAAATGTCAAATGTTTCAGTTGCATCTATCATGAATTAGCAATTTACAAGCACAGAAAAATAAGGGAAAATAGAATGCATGTATCAAATCTACTATGACTCATAGCAGCTCTGTTGTACCTTCTGCTGTTTATAAAGCCTGTTATTTGTAGCTCATGGCACACTAATGCTGTGAGAAAGTAGTTTCTTGCATCTCTGATATGCAGAAATTGAGCAAGAGCAGCTGCATGACCGTCACAGCCATGGGCCACCGATGAAGCTGTGGATAAAGCTGTGCTATTGCAGGGATTTTAACTTGCAGTTCCCAGTCAGGGTGACACTTTTATAGGCTGCCATATAGAATACAAGATGACTCAAATGCAGAAGAACTTTCAGTCTAATACAGCTTTTCAAAACCACAGAATAATACAGATCTCAGGAAGTACCATGTTTCCAAAGGATGGAGATGTGGCAGGTATCGTAGCCTGTCAGATCTTGTGTTTCCAGGGAGCTATAGCTAAGACACTAGCAGGCTAAACAACTGCTCTGCTTACTTGAGTGCCTCACTCACGCACTTTCAAACCTGCAGACTCTGGTCCTTCAGGATAGCTGCTGGCCCTCTCAGTGGGATGATTTGTCTGCAGCATCTACAGCTCTGATCTCTCCAGCAATGGAAGCAAAGCACAGTGCCATGGTAAAATAGTCTTTTTTACAGCTCTTGGCAGTTACCAGTGACTATGCAATAAACTAAAGTTATTTAGACCTTAAGAGTTTTAGAAAAAAAACAGATCTTAAAATAAAAACAGTCTTCAGACCTTCCTGCTGCTGCCTAAGTCTGCTCATCCCTGGATCAGGTCAGAGCTAAGATTTGCCAGGGCCTGTGCAAAACCTGCCCTGGCCTCAGCAGCTCCTCTGTTCTGCTTCACTCCCTGCCCTCCCCAACAGTGTTATGGCCAGCAGCTCTGGGATTTGCAGTGCTGTGAAGGCTTGCGGTTGCATTCAAATGTGTAATTTGTTTAACTTGCTCATGAAAACAAAAGGAAGACTGCCTTATTCCAAATGGTCACTAGAACCCACCATTAATAGGGCATCTAGTTCCTACCAGGGTATCACCAGTGAAAACAAGTCTTGCTGTTACTATGAACATGATAATGTTAATAGACACATTAATATGAGATGCTATGAAAAGTGGTCATCGCTGCATGCTGCAAGGAAGAGGGGAGAGGCACTGGGATCAGAGGAGGGTGATAGGTTAGCAGAAGGATAGGGAGAAGGAGCTGACAGGGTAAGCACAAAGTTGAGGGTAATGCAGGAGACAGAGATGGGAATACAAGCCAGTGGAACAGTGACAGTTCCTGCCTGGGATGATGGAGAATGAAAAACATATTTTTCAAGTAGCCAGAGCAAGGAAATTTTTTTTTCATATGTGCATCAGGGGCTGCGTTTTCATCTTTAAAGACTGCACATGACGTAGGAATAGGTAAATTCCTCCTAAACCTTCAGAAAAAAAACAGAACTAAGTTTAAATGTTTCACAGAAATATGAGTATTATGTGTCTCATTATTCTAAGCCACACTTCTGAGCTCTGCAGCTATAGTGTGCACACTGTAAGCAGGGTCCAAGGAGGGGTGGGAGGCAGCAATTCAGACCATTGAGTTCCAAGGATTGGCAAAGCAGACAAGCCATACTAGCTTGGTGTTGGAAATGTGCTGTTCTCATGTAGCTGCCTCTCCTCTCCACCAGGATTGTTGAAAAGTGGTTTATGTTATTTATAACTGCTATACTATTTTTCTGGTTTTAGTCACCACGGCTTCCTATTAAATGGCAATTTGATTATACGTGAAGGTTTTATATGTCTGTAATACAGTACCTTCAACTCTCTCCTGGGTCTACAAACTCTTCATGCAATAATTACTGCTTGGTATTGCAAGATTGTTGCGTGGCAACTTTGCACAAATTAGTAATACCTTGAAATCTAGTCAATCGAGTTAAATCCCTAAAGGCTGACCTGTGCTCCTGAGCATTGATACCAAACATCACCAGAGTGCCCAAGACCCTGCACTGGGAGAGACAGCAAAGCAGTCCTGTGGCTCAAGATCCTACGGACTTCCATCAAAGACCTGTTTTTTTCCTTCTACCTAACAAGCATCATGATGCCATTGCAATGCTGCTGCCTCTGCTGAGCTCAACTGCACTGTGTTTTGCAGCACAGACATACCCAAACAGAACAGCAAAGTCATTTTCTTTCTTCATCCCACTGGGCAGCATAAAAGGAAGAAAAGTCAGGAAACACCATTTCAAATACTGTACAGGTGATGCTGCTGACCTTCTGTACAGCTCTGGCTATTACATTCTCCCCTTCAAAGATTTTCTTTCAAGAATTTCTGTCAACAGAATCTGCATTTAATTCTCCATCTGTAATAACCAGAGGCAAAGGCTGTTCTTTCAGGAAGGCAACAAGGTTCAGGGTTTTGCGGGGATGAGCTGGCCTGTCAGCACAGCAGCAAAGAGCCCATTCCATTCTCAATTCTTTGTTTTCCCCCTCAGAAATTAAATCTGGAAATCTACAATAAAATACATAAGAACAATAAATGTCAGATTTTTATAACATCCTACTCATGTAATATTTCCTGTACAGTATTCCCTTACTGTTTATCAAACTTAACACAGCTGTAAGCACTTACTTAAGAAGTCTGTAAAGGTGGAATTAATACTTCTTTACAAACTTACTTTTCACAGCTGTGTGCTTGAATTACACCATAAAGTCTGTGAAATACAAAAACAATACATAAATCAAATCTTATCAGATGTAAAATTTCTAAAATATATTATGGACTTCAATCCCAAGAGCCAAGATCTCTGTTCATATTTAATACCTGGGTTAGAAGGGGCAATGTTTTGGGGAAAAAAAAATGTGAAAAGCACTTTTTATTCCAAGGAAATGAAGTTAAAGTTATAAGTGAGATGCAAAAGCCACAGGTCAGGCTATTGAAAAGCAAGGCGCTTTCATCTCAGAGACAGACACATTGTTTTCATTTTGGTTGGCACAATCCTGATCCTCTCCTCAGAGCACTTAACAAATGCATAAGCATGCACTCAATATAAGGAATATTTAGCAAGAATAAGGCTCCCCAAAGAAGGCTTTCAGTCTGAAATTATTCTTTCCATGTGTTAGTCTTTTTAGTAGTGAGAGGATAGAAATCCATTTGTAGTCTTTTTGGTATGTATACAAACATTTTTGTCTATTTATTTTATATTTTTCCTTCCTCATACACAATTGCTACGGATTTCTGCACAGAAATGGGATATATATATAACACCTGGCCTCATATCACAGATTCACTTGGAAACAAAGAAGACTGGAAGTTAAAATGTCCATTTCAAGAAAAAATTAGTGGGTTTTGTTTGTTTTAAGCGGTCGTGGAACATTCCCTACCATAAAGTGCTAGTCTCCTTTTCTTTATAACTTTGACAGTATTCACTATCACTAGAAAAAATCCCCAACATTTCCTCCCTTTGCTGTGGGAATAAACACTTAAAGTTTATGAGGGGATTAAATACATAATGTTGCTAGCAAATAGACTGAAATAAATACCCAAGCAGCAGATAAATTTGAATCCAGGGTTGAACTAAGTAGAAAACCTGATTGCATCTCACTGAAGATCTCCATGTGACCAAATGTCTGTGGCATTTTCAGAGCTGTAAAACATCTCCATGGTTAGCCATAAACTCCTAGTGATGTAGTTATAGTTCATAGGGGAAAAAAAAAAAAAAAAAAAAAGTAAGTATAATTGGCTTGGCACATATCTGAAGATTGTATCTGAGAGATTTTAAGTGACTAATGAGAAAGAACTGATTCCATGTTCCAGCGGTGTATAATTTCTTTTTCCTCACACTTCATACTAGACAGCAGCAGTATAAGATACTGATAGGAGAGCAAATGAGATATGTTGGAGCACAAGTTTCCCTGCACAGTGACAGTACCTGATTCTTGTCTACTTCTATCAATATCTAGTGAGAGGTTAGATACAACTGCTTGCTGGCTGGCTAGAGCTCAATACAGAGGGCACTGAGATAAAGCTCAAAGGCTTCAGGAAGCACCAAAGGTTTTAGCAGAGATTAACTCAATCCCTTGACTGAAGTAGAGCATCTACTATTACCTACTTGGTCTCACAGGCTAGAAGCCTAATTGGCAGAATGATTTCCTGTAGATGCTAAGGCCGAGGCCACTGTCAAGGTTCATGTTGTATAACCTGTCCCTGGGATAATGGATGACATGGTTGCTTTCAAACACAGCCTTCCAGAAGCAGTTTCTGTCTTTTGTGACCTGGGGATGAGTCTGGTGGAATATATCGTATGCTTCCAGAAAGCCACAACAAAAAAAAAAGTCATATTTTCTCTGTCATTTACTCTACTGCTATTTACTCACCAAGTAATAACACAGAAATTAGTAGTTTCAAAATGGAATTCAAGGCACGGTGCTGACCCAGTGAGCTCAGGCCTTACTGACCCTACTTCTCTAAGCTGTCCCACTCAGCTACTGAGACAGCAGACACCAGGCTGGGACATCAGATCTTGGGGGGCATGAGCCTGACTGCTCCCAGGGATGGATAGCTTGGCCAGAGAGAACCCAAGTCAACACAGACCAAACAAATCTGAGTTCACCCAGGATGCATAGCTGCACCGATAAATGCTGAAATTGCCTGGTGATTCTTACAAGCAATCAAAGTGTATTTCAGGTGCATATTGCAGCTTCAAGTGTGATCATACAGCTAACACCCAATGTGGTATATAATCCGTATCAGTTAGGTGGTGTTCCTCTCTAGTCATGCATCTCTGCCAAGTTTCTTAGTTGAAATTACAGGGGCTTTTGTGATAGGTACATAAACCTAAGTGTCACTGAGCTTTTGGACACTGGTTAATGCAGAATGTATTGCTGATGTCAGCAAGCAAAAGCTAATGTATGGGCAAACAAGCACTAGGCAGCTCAGGAATCATATTGTCCCCTCACTCCCACACACCAGGCCTGCCAAGGTTAAAGAAAAATGTTATCTTATGTGTTAATTATCACTTAACTGATAATTTGAAGGACTGATGGAAGCAAATATAGGAGAAAATTTGTTATGAAAATCCCACACAGGACAGAATGATCAGAGAATTATTGCAATCCTGTCCAAACATTTTAGGCAAGAATTTGTTGTTAAAGACTACGTTCTTCTGGTTTTATGTTGAAACAATTTCAGTGCGACAATAAAGCGTTTTGAAGAACATCTGCACTAGGGTATCCCAACACCCGCCTTTACAATAACACATTTCGTGAAGCTTTCCATAATAACTACTTCTCATTAAAACATTTTTGAATTTACTTGTCCTACTTGTCCATTTTGCAACATTTTTCTCTGGCCAGAGCTATATAAAACTCTCTACAAGGAAAGGAAGCTGACTACAAAAATGCAATCAAACACATAATCTTATTATTTTCACTTATATTTTCTACTGTTTCATATATTTTCTAGCGATTTTAGATTTTACAGGGCCTCTTCAGGACAACTGCTGTAAAATACTATCTGAAAAATGGAATACACTAGGAATCACATTCCCATGAACGTTTTATAGGAATTATTTTGAGTATATACAAAAGGACAGCTACCTAATTGAGAAAACATCCATAAATATTTACTTCCCGATAAGTAAGATAAGCTGTATGCAAAAAAAAAAAAAAAACCCAAACTGAAATGGAGGTGAAGTTTTCAGATACCTGCTAAGTGTGTGCTGTTAGTAATACTGCTTCTCATAGAAGCCCCAGTGGGATTGCAGCTTTGTGCTAAATGCTCTCCAGTATAAAAGATAGCTGTTTAGCCGAGGAAACTTCTTATTCACCACTTTTACAGGCATAAATTTGAAGTAAAAAAATCTTAGTCTACATATATTTTCAGCTAACCATTTTCAGGAAGGATGCAGGCCACATGCACTAACATCCCTTACCCAAAGCCAAAGATTTCTTTCACTGGATACTAGACATAGTGGGAAATAAATGAAAAAAGCTATCACTTCCTGGTTCCTAGTAGCAGAACATTGTTTTCTTGTTCAATCTACCAGTATTGGTCTCTTGTGTCTCCATTTACAGTTTAGCAAAAACGTAACATGCTGTGAAATAATATATTTCTTTATTAAGAAATAATAAACACAACTGCATTAAAGCTTTTAGATCAGCAGTTGCAATGCTGACATAACCATCCCTCAGAGCAAAACAAGTCCTTTCACAACTGCTTCATTTGGGGCACCACCTTTCCCTCAATTATACACAGAGAGCAAAACAGCTGTTAACTCCTAAACTCATTCAAATGTCTTATTTAATTAGGTCTTGGTTTACAGCATAACAAGTTTCCAAGGTTACACTTGAACGGGCAAATAATTGACAACAAAAACTAAAATGAGAAGAAATTAAAAAACTGAAGGTAGAGTTTGTAGGAGTAATGGGAATTGTGTTGGTAACTAATGCGAAAATAATTTTGTCATCACTCCTACCATAAACCACAAAAGTCAAGGTGAGTAATCTAATCCAGTGGAGCTGAAGTTTGGTAGGAAAGCAAATGGGCCATATAAACAGAATGGTAAATTGCTTAATTGCTTAGTCAAAGCTCAATCTTCAGGTCATATGGAAGATGGGTACCTTAGATATAATATGCACGGTATTATTCATTTACAAAAGGAGTACATTTTGACCACGGTTTTTCTCTAAAAAAAATATCAAAGAAGCTCAGTTGGAGTTCCAAAGCCCATGTTATTTCTAAAGCAGCCGTCTGAACTTGAGTACAGCGATGGGAAGAAATATAACTCTTAACAATATTAGGTTAAATTGACAGAGCTTACAGAGTTCCAGACCCCTCTCAGAGATCTGAAATCATAGGTTTTCTTGCCCAGAAATGTTGGTTAGTTGAACAGATGAAAAATTAAGTTTTACACTCAGCAAAGTATAGATGTATTATGCAGGGAACATGCCAGATCCTTATACCTGTGAAAATAATATGGTCTAGATAATGAAATTAAAAAGAGTATTGCAAATATTATGGAAGTCTCAAAAAGCTGCTAAAGTGCTTTATGTGATTTTAAAAACTATGTTGGTCCTTGTGAACCATTTTGATATTCAACCACACTTTAACTCACAGGCAGGAAAACTGCTGCGTTGGCTTCTGAGAAATTCTGCTCGGTTTTCTCTAAGTGTTGCATCTCTTCTTTCATTTGCAGCCCACGAAAAGCTTGGCAGGATAAGAACCTTGCAGCTAAACACCAGTGAGCAACAACCGTGAGCCTGTTGCACCCTGCCACCAGACCCAGGCCCACTGCTCACCACAGAGAGTCAGGATCTCCCCATGCTTGGGCTGTGAGTGAACACAGGAGACAAAAAGACAGAAGACAACCTGGGCTCCTTCGCAACCACCTCCTAGCTCGCACTTTACCCCCAGCTAGCCCCCGCTCTGACAACAGTCTTCTTCACTGCAGAAGCCATTCTTCACACAGCTTAACTGCGCTACAGAGCTGAAGGTTCAAACACTATTAACCATGCCTCATAAGGACACTACAGTTTATTTTCTCCAATTTCCAGTAAACTGTAGGAAATAAACTATGCATTAAAAGCATAATGATTTAAAAATACACAATAAAAATGCAGGAAATGCCATATTTAAGATTGCAAAGGAAGGATTAGTTCTATGTGTGTACATGCATCATGCTACGACAATTGCACATTCACATTTTCTCCAGAAAAGCCCAATGTTAGTCAGTAATTAGGGCAAATATAGAAAAAGACACAATAATAACCACTTCTGCACCAGGAACCTGGAACTTGCCGGTGTTTTATTGGTATCAGTGTGCAGCCTGAATACCATGAACACGTTTCCTTGGATAAAAAAAATATTTAAAATATGAACTCTGGGTAAAAAAATATTACTTGAGTACAATATATTATTACATTGCTGTATCTTTCCACCCATTAATACTATAAACTTGCTTTTAAAAAGGACAGATTGTAAATTAAAACTGAACGGGAGAAATTAAAGCCTTTTCTTTTTAACTAAAATGCACACATATTGGATTATAAATTAGTCTGTATATTAATTAAAGTTCAGAGTTTAAATTTTTTGGCTTCTTTAAAAAAGTCCTGATGACTACAGAATTACATTTGGCAGAGCTGATGTCCTTTCATCTTTTTAACACCAAAGCTGAGGGGTTTTTCATTTTGCACTATTTTGCATCAACATCCTAGGAACACTTATCAATGCATATCAATAAACTGTTACATATGTGTGAAAAGAGTATAAGCAAAAAAATAAGCAAAAAATGGTTAATGCTAGGTACTTGTCCCTGCTGTACGATACCTGTCATCATCTTCTGCTTGGATTCAGAAGCCATGTATGTGGGCTCTGACAAACCACTAAACCAAAATTAGAATTTTATCCTCAAAAACACTATCAGTTAAGTCCAACAAAATAAAAGCAGGCAGAAAAAAATAATTGGATACACATTTTTGTTCATGTACAAGGAGTACTGAAACACACCTGTATTTACAACTGACATTAAGGTGACAATTTTTTCTTGTACACATGTAATGTACCAGCCAAGCACAACAGAAAGATAAACCCAGTAGCTGGCATTAAGCGACTTTTATGCATCCTAAATTACTAAGCACAAAGTCTCATCCACTGAACTTTCCGAAAAGAAAACCATTGACCGAAATGAAGATCAACTACACACAAATGTTCTTTCCCAGTTGCCCACCACCCTTATTTGGGAATGCATTCATTGTACATACAAACCAATTCAGTTCTTGCAAACCTTGCAGCGTGTAATGGAGTCTTTTCAGTAGGCACAAAAATTCTAACGCATCCATCGCACAGTTAGTGACAGAATGTCATAGTCTCGGCAGCCTAAGAAAATCCTGAAATGAAGCACCTGATAGACCAACCCATTCACAACTGTAGTATAAAGTACAAGCAAAGACGGCATTGCAAAGTTTATGCTCCCGCAGACTCCAGTTCACGTTTGCTCAGTTTAGAATTAAGCCATATTCTACCTCACTTAAACAACTAGACAACCCAATATGGAAAATCAAGCTGTCCTTCTCAGTTCCAGTCAATTGTAGTCTGTTGACCAATGTCGTCAGACAGGTCTAAGGATAAGCTGAGTTATTCAAGTGATTAGCCAAGGTTAAAATAATCAGGTACTGAAATTATGAGCAAGGACAGTATTTTTCCATCCCTCGTTAATGGAATTGGTGAACGTGGGACAGTAAGGGAAAACTTACATCTACTTGTGCTTTCACTGGGGGCAAACGACGATGTTAAAAGCAGTTTTGTAGAGCTTTGTCCCTATTAGGATCACTGCCTCTATGAAACCACCCCATAAAACTGCCTCACTGCGACAGACACCGCTAGCTTGCATGTGAACTTGTCTCAGCTGAACTTTAATCACCAGAGCTATGAAAAGTTTTCACTTTTCATGTGCCTGAAATATTTCACCTGCCATCTTTTTCATTTCCATTTAGAATAGACACAGTACACAATGCCAGCTGCAAAAACAAGCGCCTTGTTACATGCTTCAGCAATACATCCTCAAAGTCTCTGCAAACCAGTTCAAGTAAGCTTTTTTTGTTCAAATTCCTTAAAGTTACCCGCATGCCCCTGTGACTCATGCGGTAGCATCAAAAATGCCAAGGAACCCTGTGGGAACCTATCCCAGGGTTCTGCCCTGTTCATTTTTAACACTAGTTTTTTGCTGGTATTTCAATAGAAATGATATCTCACAGAGTGAAAACTACGCAGTATCAATCCTTCTTCGCTTAGCTTACTCTGTGAGCATTTCTAAGGTTTGTGCCACAAAACACCAACACAATTTGTAATCATAATTCATGATATAGCTGAAAATGGTAATTTTAAAGGACCCAAAAGAAATTACTTTTTTAAGTTTGAGATATTGAAAACTCTGAATGAATTCATCATATCCAACCCAAAACCTAAGCAGGCTGGATACAAAGCTTTTAATGGGCCAAGTACATCAGTGATATTTAGTGACGCTGTAATCATCTTTTTTTTTGCTTACAGCCACCAGAGTAGCCATTTTCCTCATCAACTATCTCTGTTCCTCATAAACACATCCATGTCTGCATCTTTGCCTTGCTCTGACCTCAGAACTCAGCTTTCCAGAGATTCAGCAAAGTTAGGCAACAGTGGACTAGCAGGGCTGCTTTTTCCCACCGTTATTTCAGCTTCAAAGGAAAAGCTTGACTGTCAGTGAAGGAACTGGGAAAAAAGTCTGTATTAATTCCAAAATACTGGTAAATGCAATCAATTTATTTAAATCTACTTTTTGCAGCACATAAAACAGTACCAAATATACATACAATTAATCCTGCAGCTCTTTATTACAAGTATTCCCAGTTAAGATTGCTGCATGTCAATTTAGTTTATTTGTAACCCTAATTTTAACCCAGTACCCTCCTGTCGCTTCAGGATGGCTTCTAGCACGTTTTGAGAGCGGGGGTAGATTTGCACGTACACAGAGTACTGTTTAACGAGACATTTGCATCTTGCAGGGGGAAGCAAAATCCTTTTATTTCCTTATGACCTCACCTCTACTCCAGTAGCAAGAGGGTTGAGATATCAGTGGTAACAGGGCAAATCTAAAACAAATTTGGGACTGGCTGCAGAACAGAGATTCCCAG
This sequence comes from Ceryle rudis, assembly GCA_033439905.1. Classification (NCBI taxonomy): domain Eukaryota; kingdom Metazoa; phylum Chordata; class Aves; order Coraciiformes; family Cerylidae; genus Ceryle; species Ceryle rudis. The sequence continues at coordinate 358 of JAAGNO010004006.1, read as the reverse complement.
TTGACATCTTAAGGCCACATGTACATGGGTCATCACAACCACTGGTATTACCAGCCAAGGTACTATACTGAAGAACCCCTTTTCTAAGGCGTATTACTACACAAAAACATTTGCCATTGGCAAAGAGATAACAGTTACAGAAGAATTACAGACTTCAATTGTCTTGAAATGCTTGCATTTCTTTCATATGTTCAGACACCAGAATTATCAGTTGTTCACATTTGTAAAGTAGCATGTCCCTTCTCCCTGCCTCTTAATTGGGGAAACTAAGGCAGAGAAGCTAAATACAGGGTCTTGGGAACCCATCTGCAGTTCTTGACCACACCAAGAATGCAACAGATAGAAGGAAGAGAAGGGG
>JAAGNO010004004.1:47188-92756 GCA_033439905.1 Ceryle rudis | reverse complement strand
CGGGGACGGGCGGGCCCGGAGGGAGGGCGGGGGGGGGGCGCCCGCCCTGCTGCGGTTCCCGGCGGGGGTGGGAACGGGCCTGGCGAGGTGCCGGGGAAGGGGGGAAGGATCCCTCCCGGAGCGATTTGGCCTTCTCCAGCCGGAGTTACCGGGCGGGACCTGTACGCCAACTACTGTCCCGGCTATAAATATCCGTTGGGAAGAGACGGGGAAAGCCTTTTTTGAGTTGAATTTGTTTTTCCTCCATCATCGACCCATCGGTTCGTTTTAATGGGGAAGGGATGGAGGGATCCGCCTCGGTTTGGATGCTGGGGGTGTCCAGGTGAGCGGGGTGCGGGTAGGGAAGGAGGAAAACCCAGACAGCAGAAACAGCGGCCACCCTGCTTCTGGAGGGGGGCGGTCGTGGTTTCTGTCTCTACTTCTTAAAACCCATCTATCGCTCACAACTAAAACCCTATGCAGGCAGCCTCTTCCACTGTGACCCTGCATGCGACACGCTACGGAATAAAAAGTCCCTAATAGTCTATTGATGTTTTGCTTCTCTTACCTACCCACATGTGAACCCGGTTTAAGGTGCTTGGTTCGAACTGTTCGAAGCATTTTTCCTTAGAAAAAACCCCAAATGATTTGCAGATAATAATGTAAGTTGCGGGGTTACTTGTGTGATGAAATGCCCAGCAGGCTGGCGGTCGCTGCGACTTGCCTGTATGTCGCAGGGTGTCTTCGGTGTGCTGCTTTTTTCTTTTTTTCAGTCGTAATGGGCTTTACAGATAATAAAACACAGCAAAATTTTTCACTGCCAGCAGGCGCGTGCCCGTTGTAAATACACACGTGTGTGCATAAGAGCATGCGTGTGGGTACTGATGGCTTTCAGTGTTCCAAGTGTTTTAATCACTGAAACAGTGGTTTTACAGGAACATGAAGTGTGCCGGACTTGCATTTCTGTTTTCAGAGATTAATGAATCTTATTGAAGGGACAGTGATAAGTTAATCGTGCTGCGCCTGCTGTGTTTTTTGTAGACTGACAAAATTATTACTATAATTGAGTAGATAAGTTCTGTGGGTTTTTTTGGTTTGCTTAATCTGCATTTGGCAATAGCATATAGATAGTTCAGTGCTTTGGGGTTTTTTTTACGGAATCTTTTTCTTCTCAGCCTACAAATAAATGAAGGTAGCCCAAAAAAGAAATGTTATCGATGGTAAGAATTGGCAGAGAGTATCTAGGTGAGGTCTTGTGATTGAACAGTGTTTAATCCCTTTCATGGAAGTGACAGAATGTCATATGGAAGGCTGATTTATAACTTGCTACGAAATGCACTGCAGTAACTTGGGAACTAAGCACAGGGTTTTTTTTTTTATTCTTCAGAGCTAGACTTTTTAGTCTCTACTGGATGTTTGAAGCAGTGTCCTTTTTTTTTTTTTTTTCTTTCGTTTTTGATGTTCACTTGGTCTGTTCTGGAATGCTTCACTCATAATTGCATCCTGTTCAGCAAGTTCTAATGCGTCTTGGTGAGCTCTGTGCAGCACTAGATATGTAAACTCCAGCATCTGCATAAAGCTGTGCAGGGCTGAGGGGGCCTTTGCTCACCAGGGACAGCAAACCCCAGGTTGTATTTTGAACAAGTAGGTATTTGTCCATAGCGTTCTGTTGTCATCCCGGTGTTCTTCAGCCAAAATACCTCTGCTTGAGAATGCAGGTAATGTTTGTGAACTTAAAGTGCTTTTTCAAAAATAATTTTATTTAGGTTTGATGCTAGCAGCTACTGCTGCTTGTGGAAAGATGGTTGAACCTTTTTGTGCATTGTAGAAGGCAATACAAATAGTTTGAGGAGCGACTGCTATCAAATAACCTGCTCCTGGACCTAAACCGGGCTGCTCCCTTGTGCTGAGGCTTAAATGAAAAAGTTACCTGGGAAGTTGCCTTTGTGACCAGAGGTGCTTGGGGAGATGGGTTTAGGGCTTGAGCCCTGAACGAGCGGCGAGTTGTATATTGGTTAAATGAATTGCAATTGCAGTCATAAATCCGCGTTGTTTCATGCTGCAGCTCGTGGGATCGGGACGTGCTTTAAAAGGCATTGCGTTAGGCCCTGTTGTGCAGTTGTGTTGCTGTACAGCCAGGCTCCGAGCCTGCAAATGCTCGTAACCAAGTGTAGCGATGTGGTGAAGGGTCTGGTGGCAGGCCCGAATGCTCTGCAGAAAGCAGCTGCTCGTCCTTGTTTATATTTTGCTTTACACTTTGATGCGGTGATGTTAAGCAACTCCTTTTGTCAGGGTAACTTTTAGCTGCCTTTAATCTTTCTGATAAAAAAATAGCTCCTCAGCTTACTAGATCAAAGTTTGTGCAACTGAAGTTGGTCTACTTGCATTCTGAAAATACCACCTTTCCTGATAAACTTAATCAAATGTGTGGTCTCGGAGGAGAGAGTAGAGATGAAAGGGTAACAGAAGTGTGTACTGTGACCAATGATAGTCCCGTTTTGCAGTTGTCCCGTTGCTCTTTGTATCAATAAGGAATGTTAAGACTCATGGCTGTTACTGTAGCTTGCTGTCACTGTGAAGTGTTGAACAAGCTGTCTCCTGTGGTAGAACGTCCATGAGAAAGATTTTTCCCTTGCCTAGCCAGGTAGTAGTAGAGCTTTTGCCTAATTACGGCTTTATTAGGTACATGGTATTTTTCATACCTAAGCATTTGTCTCCCCCGTAACTGTACGGGGCATTCTCATCTAGTGTGCTGCAGAATAAGCAAGGGACTAATATGAAAAGTAAAATTACAGTAACCTTGGTTATGGCAGCGTCTTATTTTAAAGTTGAGCGTTGTGATTATTTTGTACATTGCTGGCATGGGTCCTGCAGCAGAACGTAGAGGGGTACCGTCAGTATTCTTGAGCTGGTCTTGGCCTGAACCCTGTGCACAGACTGTGAAAGACGTGCTTGCACGGAGCAGCAGCAGAGCGGGCATTCTTTGGGTGCCCCTCCACCGTGCCTTTGCAGGTAGGTTGGTGGTGGTCTGTGTTGCAAGTAATGCCTCCGTCTGTATTGGTTGTGTACCCTGCAGCCTTCTCCTGTTGTAGAGCTAGGCTACTTCCAGAAACAACCTAACTTGGGCCAAAGCAAAGGGTGTCCTTAACTGTGTTAGCAGTTCATGAATTCGTAAAGTAGGTGAAGTTGCAAAGAGGGTAAGGTGAGCGGTTTCAAAAGTCTGTTAGAGCTGGATTTTCACCTCATACTTTCTCGTGTGTGGGGGGGTTTGTTTTCATTTGTTGTGTGTTCTTGTTTTTTCTCCACAACTTCAGATCATAAACAGATTAAGCAGTATGGCTGCTGCTGCTGCAAAAGCTGCAGGCTGAGACCTCCAGTAAATCACGTTCTCTCTACAGCACAGCGCGTTAGCATTGCGGTGTCCGTCTTTTAAACCTAGGGAAAGACCAGCCTTGTTGCACGTGCCTGTGTACGTGCTGAGATAAGTAGATCTCTGGCTAACTCCCAGCGAGCTCCGGACCTTTGCAGAAGGGAGTTTGTGTCGATACACAGCCTGATTTGATCTCCCTCTCCTGCCAAAAAACAGATAGGTGTATTTCAGTGGATTTAGTTTTTAGTTTTAAAAAAGGTGGGCAACCTTTAAAACAAAGTAGCTTGAGGAGAGACATGGAGGCTTTCCAAGCTTATGGTCACAAACTTAGCTGAGACTTCAGTGGACTGAGGTCTCGGTGATCTGAAACTAGATTTTGGTTATGCACATGAAAGCATTAGTGTGTATGTTTTAGAAGGGTTCATTCCTGCGTAGTTGAAAAGTTTCACGGAAGCCTGTTTAATCGGGCTGCTCTGATTTTACATGGTACGTGCAAAACTTGTTGTTTGTGCGCTCTGACAGTAAGAATCACTTTTATACGCGTGCTTCCTCTGTCGCTCCCCGGTATAAGAAAAAGGGCAATGCATTAAGCGAACAGACTTGGATTTATAAGCAGAAAATCAGGGAAAGAAATGCTGCTTCTGGAAAGAGGTAGGTGAAAGAGTTTACGTAGTTGTGATTATTTCACGAGACTGTCCTTTGTTCTATGATACTTGCACCATAACTGTCTGGGATGGGAATAAGCAGGCTGTGGTATTTCGTGGCTATATTGTTTCTTAAGATTTACTGTATACATGTAACAGTGGACGTGGTGGATGGGAGATGAAGATGCCAAGAAAAAATGTTTTCTTTGAGCTGTAAGTTTGATACAAGCTGAAGTATTTATTTTTTTTTGCACCTTGACTGACCTGCATAACTTCATGCCTGCAGCTGAATCTGGGACAGGAGATTTGTAAGGCTAGGCATTGGCTCATTTATGGAGAGTCTAGCAGAGGTAACTCTTACCAATTCATGAAGCATTGCTGATAGCAGGTTATTGGGAACTTTCTCCTTGTTTGGGGTTTTTTTATAGATTTTTCTTTTTCCAAGGAGTTTGACACTTAACGCCTATATGAGATGAAAAGTTGAGCAGATGATCTTCCAGCCTGATGTTATGTGACAGTCTCTGTGCAGACCCTCAGTTGTGCCTATTCCTTTTTTGAAATCCATACTTTGAGTGATAATTGCTTATGTACTTGGGAGTTTATCAAACTGATTCACCACCTCATAACTTAAAATTAACTTGGTAATTGCTGTCTTGTGCTGCAGCACACAGCTTCTGGAGAAGCCCTGGCAGCAGCAGGCAGGAATAAAGGCTGTGCTCAGAGGGTCAGTCCTTGTTGTACCCAAGAGATCTCTTGATAGCTTGTGAAATGATTCCCAGTTTTCTGTTGCAGATTATTCACTTTCTGTTCTGGCTGAATGTTCCTTAGAGTCATAGTCCAGTGCCATTAATTATTTCTGCAGCACTGTGCTGCGTTTTGGTATTACATCTACAGCTTCACGTTAAAAATATCCATATATTCTTGTTTATTTTTATGAGAGAATTTTCTCTCTGTTGTTACCTGTTAAAAGAGAAGAACCTGAAGAAATGTCTCACTCTGTTAGCAATATACTGCACTTGAATGTGAAATCAGGGTGGAAGGAGTAGTTGAAAAACAGGAATTCAGAAATTCTGGGGTTTGTTCTTCTACAATGAAAAAACATGTGGGATAGTTTAGAAATCTGACACTTCCACCCTAATTTGGTTTACACTTTCAAGAATTTTTGCTTTGTAAATCTTCCTTTTAACATATGTTATGTTTTCCATCTGTCTTCTCAGATGTCTTAAGATACAGAGAGCACCTAAATATTTTTTGAAAAATTCTCTTTAATAGAGATGTCTCAACAAATACTACCAAGTATTGTGCAGAATCATAGTGTGAATCAAAAGAAAACTGAAACTTCTGTTATCACTGGTAATTGGCAATCATAACTCAGAATCTAAATCTCTTCATATACACTCTGCAGAAGCTTCCCTTCATCTTCTCCTTCCTGTTAATCACCACCACTGAGAAATAAGGATCTTCTATGAAACATTGGATAAATGTAGTATCTTTGATTTGTAATAACTTAGTGTGCGTATATATTTTTATTAATATGTATAGAAGCCTGTAAAATAATCTGCTTCTCTGAGGGTTGTCTTTAATGCTGTGGGAACTTCCTCAGGAAGCCAGCTTTTTCTAGGTGATGTGCCTGCCAATCTCACGGGTAGACGTTAGTTCATTGTTGCCATTGGACACCTCTGAGCCATCCGAGCCAGCTACTTTCTGTTGCACAGTGACAAGGAAAAGAAGTATTAGATTCCAAGTCCTGTCTCTGTGTCCCACCTGAAAAGCACGAGCTTCTCTCATTCTGCCCGGCTTTATCGCTGCCGGTGCTTTGATAACTGTTTTAGTGGGTGTTGTTGATGACATAGCTTCTGTGTCATCTCCTCTATAGTTTCACCTAATGGAGCAAAGAAGCGTGGAAATTACCAAGAGACTTGAATTCAGTAAGTGCTGAATGTAAATCTGTTTTGTAATAGCTGCGAAGTTTTTTCTTAAGGTTCATAAACTCCTTTAAGGAAAGTATTAATGAGTGTGATTCAGAGTAGCCTTATCTCTCTGAAATCAATGTTTTAAAGTAAAATAGATTTGTGAGGGCATTGGGGTTTTTTTTTGTATTCAGTCAGTTATGGTTGGAAGCGTTTTTTAGAGTGAAATACATAAAAATTATTAGTTTTAAATGTGTGTCTGCTGCTGTTTCCTTATGCATGTTTGGTTTATTTTGTGCTGTATATTCTTGCACAGCTGAAATTGAGTTGCCAAGTAAACAATTCTTCACTTACAATTTGGTATCAGAAATAGGAAGGAAAAAGTGGCATTAAAATGAAGAGAATGGAAACACTTTTTGCAGCTATTGTACTTCACGAAGGAGACACAAAACTTGCCTGTTTCCTCATGATCTTGCGTCATAATATTACTTCAAGTAGATATTGGTCATTGCTATTTTAGTCTTCACAGAATAGGGTCTGTTGTGTGCTTCCGCTACAGGAGGCGTGTAAAGGTGGGAACTTTCAGAGGAGGACGTGTAGCTGAAGGGAGTGTTGGGAGTAGCCTGAGCGAGGAGGAGATCCTGAGTGTGGAGCTCTTGCCACTGGTGTTGTCACTCTTTGTGGGGAGGCTGAGGACTGAAGAATTTAAAATCTGAAACACCTTGTGTTGACTTACGTATTTCGTAAGACATCTGTGGCCAGGGAGCGTCACAGTTAAAGTTTGTTCATCAGGATGATTCACGTCTTTGTGCGTTACCTGCTGATTTTTTTCCTGCTGATGTGCAGCGAGGGTGGCACAGCCCTAACGTGAAGCAGTGGATCTGTCAGTTTTGGGAGCTAACTGAAGGCATTCACATGCCAACACTGTTTCAGTACAGACTGTGCACTTCATGCTGCCTTGAGCAAATGCCTGCTATTAATTACCTGATTCTCAGATGATTCCTCTTTAAAAGGGTCATCCTGAACTTAAATGTTTGGTCAGCTGTTAAAATAGGGCAACAGAAAAGATGCGTGCATTTGTGATAGGATGAGAAAGCGATCTCCCTTCTGTTAATGTGCTCCAAGAAGCTAAAATATTTAATCTTCCTCAGGAGGATGTTGTGAAGGAGAAGCTGATGTTAGCAGGGTGGGACTCTCCCAGTCTCTAGCCAGACTGCTTGTCCCTTCCTTCTGCCCAGATTTCTACTCTTACGGAGAAGAAAGTTACTGAAGCCTTTTGGTCAGAAAGTGTGTGTAGCCTGATTGCCACGTGCAGTGTGTACATGTTGTTGATTCTACCGGGTAGGATTTAAAATGACTCGCAAGAGCAGATGCAGCAATAGTGTCAAAACAGCAGACACTTTGGGAAACAATTCAAAGGAAGAAGCATTCTGGAGAGGGTCTGTAGGACCAGAGGAAAGCAAAGTCAAGCCATCGTTTGTCATCCAATGCTTCAAGGAAGAGACCAGAGTGAGCACTGTTGTTGGGCTGCTTCTGCCACACACTGTGGGAGTTAGTTTGGTTTTATTCCCCCCGGCATCTGGGAAGAGATGAGAGCCTAGCTTCTTATCTGAACTCAAGTTTCCATATTTGTTCTGTATATTAACTTTGGTATCAGGTGTATTGAATGTGTGCCCTTATACACTACTTCGGTTTTAATAGTGGAATGTTAATCTGTGATTTTTATTATTAATTATTTAAAAAAAAATAATGGAAGAGTAAATCAGAAAATAGGGATTATTCTTGAAAGAAGCTGGTATCTGAGGTTTTTCTGGACCTTCAACACTGATTGTGTTTTCATTATGAGGACAGTAAAAGAGAGATGGCAGAGACAATTTTGGGTAAGTACAGTAGAGAGAAACCTGAAGTTATGACATTGTGACACGCAATATGCAAGTGGAAAGAGAGGCTAGGAACAGAACTGGTTATAATCAAGGAAGGATCTCAGTTTATAGTGTTCTCTTTTCAGGGAGGTGAGAAAGAAGCTGGGGACAGAGCAGTTTGTCTTTCTTGTATCAGGTAGTTGTTACTACATATATTAGCTGTGGTATAGGGGATGCATTTCCCCACCCTGACATGTATGGCTGTTGTTTGGGCTGGTGTCAGGAGCATGTTTCAACCTGAATCAATAATACTGGGAGTACTGCAGCAGAGGTTAGAAGAGAACTGATTCTTTTTCATTAGCTTCTTGATTTGTTTGCTTTGTGTAATGAGCTTCAGTTTTGAAAAGTCACTTAGTTGCTGACATTTTATAAAAATGGATTGGAGGAGATTTTAGGAGCTTGAATCTGCTTTCACTTAATCTTAACTAGATTCTAAGATGATAGTATCCCTTTTGGTTATTTGGATGCATAAAATGGATCTAATTAATTGATTTTAGGAACTGTATCACTGCTTAGTTGCATGTCTGTCCCCTGAATGGTATTAATCTTACAGAAAATCATGCTTTGTCAGAAGACAAGTTGCAAAGGAAGTGTGGTAAAAGGAATGCCACCTCCTCAATCCCCCTACCCCTAAAATCACAGCCACAGGAAAGCAAGAGAAAGCAAATGTTACTGCCATTTCCAGGAAATGCTAAAAGGATTACAGGCAGTTACAGATGGGCCAGCCTCCTTTCCATCGCTGGGAAGATCATGGATGAGCTGGAGGGAGTTTAGTCAAGTACTGGGGGGCTGGAGCACTTGCACTTTGAGAAGAGGCTGAGGAGCTGGGCTGCAGAGGTCCTGATGTCCCTTCCAGCCTGAGTGATTATGAGTTTGTACACAAGAGAGCACTGCGATAGTTATTACGATGAGTTTCTTACAGGCAAGTACCTAGAATGCCTAAAGATGAGGCTCATTTCTCTTTGTTGACATATTGAATTTTGACCAGTCCACTGATTTAGGAATGAGCAGAGCAGGCTGTGGTTCTTTCTCATCCTGAAGTGCAAGCAGTTCAAAAGGTCAGGCAGAAAGAAATCTAGTTCAGTATCTAAATCTCTTATTATGCAAGCCATAACTTGTTGGGACTCATTGAAATGCCTGCTATTTGGTCTCTCATTTCCCCCTCAGCCCCCTTCAAGCAGCTGTTAGGGTCTCCTTGGCCCAGCAAGGTCCCTCACTGCTGTCTTTCTTAACCTAGTTGTTAAATATCTTGTTCTGAAAAACTGATGATGCTCTTTTGAAAGTCAGGGTCAGACCCATGCAATCCCTTTGCGTGTCTTGATAGATTAAGCTGCTAATGTAAAGTTTCCTTACTGGAAATTTTATTTTTGTATGAACGTGTTGTTTAATTGCTCCAAAACATTAAATGTGCTAATTGTCTCTTATGAAACAATAAATTATAGAATCCCTAAACCTCAAAAGGAGGTTGGGATGGATGTGGTAATTGCTGACTGCACCAAACAGTATGGCTATTGAGTTGAGTTACCTGACATTGGATTTTAGGGAATGACTGGAGCTCTGAACTGTTGAGGCTTTGTCTGCTGGGGTCTGGCATGATTGAAAGAAGCCTTACAAAACAAAATTGGGCTCACTGAAATGTAACAGCTATGTTGGCATGAAAGAAAGACACGGTGAAAATGCTGCTTGTGTGCTGGGACTGCAGTGTGACTTCAGTGTCTGCTCAGTGGATGGGCAGTCAGAGTTTGTGACAGGAAGGCTCCCAACCATGTTTTGAGTGAAGATTATGCTGTAAAAAATGAAACTGAATTTGAAAGTTGTTCTCCTGCTTTCTAAATGGTACATTTGAGATAATAAATCACATAAAGAAATTCCTTTGTCACCTCTCTAGGCTGAGCTAAAGGGAAGAACCATGGTGATGTTGAAACAAGTTAATTGATAGAACATGTATATTAAGAAAGAGTCTCCTGATAACAGTTGCAAGTAGTCGTACAGATGACAGTGTTCTGCCTTGAGAACACACCACAGTTTGTTGGTTTTATTCTTCTGAGGAGGCTTGGAAGGAAACAGAACTCTTTTTTTATTATTCTGGTTGCTGAAAGTGCTGTACAGGAAGGCAGAAAACTGTGACATTTAAGCTCAGAAAACTGAAGTTAGGAGAGAGTATGTCTCAAGTGTGGTTATCTTCTGCGTGAAAATAGCTGCTCGAAGAATGCAAAATTCTCAAATGGGAAAAGTAGCCCTTTGGAAAGAGTGGGGGTGTTGTAGTTGCCTATTTCTTTTCCATCACTTCTGAAAGATTGTTGTCTCTGGGTTTTGTCTCTCCTTGTTAAAAGGAAAACTGCTTTTATATAATGGGGTAATGGAAGGTGTGCAGTTCAGGATCAGAAGCGCTGCGCTCGAGATGAGGTGCCACAAGGTGGGTCTCTGCAGCCTTAACTCTACTGATGCCTGAGCACTAGACTTGGTGTGTGCCTTATGAGTTCAGGGAATCCTTCTTTCTTTAAAATAAAGACTGCTTTTTCTGTTCTGTTGTACGCTAGGTAAACATCAGGTTTGAGAGACGGAGCAGGTATAAAGCTGGGTAATTGAAGTGGGACTTCTCAGTGGAGGTGTTTTTTGAGCATTCTTTCAGCTAACTGGATGTAACCTCAAAGGCATCTCTCAGTTTTTAGGCACTTGGTGACTGCCATTGACTCTGAGAAATAGTTGAAGCATTGAGAATGAGATCAATTATGTTCTTCTCGTGAGTATGGAGGGACTAGGATTACTTCTAATTTTGCTACCTGTAGTAATGGGCTGTATTCTTATTATGGTAGATTTTTATATGTATAATAATAGATTTGTTCTATAACTGCCAAGACAATCTCTTATCTTTATGGATTTGTTGCATACGTGCTCAAGTAGACTTTTGTTTTCTGTTGTATTTTATAACTGTAGGAAAACGTGCCTTGTGTTGATGTTTTTAATTTACACGACTGATTAAAATAAAGCAGGAAGATTTAATCATTGCCTGACCATCTGAATACTCGGTGAATTTCTACACAGCCGCTGTGCTAAGCTGTTCACCTGCTTTTTATTTTCCTGCTGGCAGAGCTGTAAACTTTCCGTGCCTTACCTTAATGTATAGTCTTCTTACAGGACTTTAAGAGTGGTAGATTATTTTAGGTTTTAAGATGCACTATTCCCAAATGCTTTCTCACTCTTTGTAAACTGCAGAAACATTTCCAGTCCTTGGCTCTGGCAAGACTGTTAAGAGCCCTGCCAGCCAAACAAAGGAAGATTTGAGCACTTGGACTCCCACATCCCATTTTGAAATAAAACTGGAAAAAACTTTTTTTTTTTCCTGCACACAGATGCGTCTTCTTTTGCTGAAATATTAACAGTTTTGGTGCAGAAACTTGGAAAAAACACCATTTTGTGGGATTTCAAAAGGTTGCCTGAACAAGCACTGTAAACCGTGAACTACTCAGCAAACCAGGATGATGAGAGCAGTTTACCAAAGGCAGAACCTGAGCCGTGGACCCTGTGTCACCACCCTTGGTGTAACACTCGGGCAAATGGCTTTGGTCGTGCTCCAGGCTGCAGCCACCGTCTGTGGCAGGCATGAGGGGAGAGGGGCTGTGCTGCGGGGATGTGGGGAGTCCCTTCTGGCCATACGGGGCTTGGAGTTAAAAACAGGCAATGAGGTGTTTGTTAGAGGGGGGCTACAGGTGGATATATGGGAAGTGGTTGTGTGGGAAAGAGGAGGAGAGACGGCACTGTCACCAGAAGTGATGTAGTTCAGGGTACACCAGGAAGTTGTGTAAAAGACAAATTGAAAAGGCAGCAAGAGACAAAATACTTCCATGAACCTAGCTAACAAAAACATTAGTGCGTTACTTCCCTGCTTGAAAGGGAATAGGAGATCTGTTCCTGAGCTGGTCTATTTTGTCACAGCAACAATCGTGCAAGCCTGGAAGTATTCTTCAGAGATTGTTGACTTCAGGAGGTAATGATGGCAAGATGTAGGCCTCTAAAGGACAGGCTGCTTTGAGCGCCTCAAAACAGGCAGAATTTAACATTTTTCTTTATGTTTACTGTGACTTTCTGTAACTCAGTGGTCATTGCAATGCATCTGAAAATTTTCATTCATTTTCTTCAGTTAGGTTGAATTGAAAATTTGAATGCTGATGAAATGTGTTGTATTTAAATGTACTGAGATGTGTGGGTAGCAGCTTTGTGATAACAGGTTATGTTGTGTTTGGGTTTTGGTTTTCCTTTTCAGTGCAGTTTGTGTGATCCAGACTGTCATCTGCTGAACGGTCTTGTGCCACTTTTGCAACCTGAGTCTTGCACCAACTTTTTGTGGTTGAAGAGTGAATTAGATTTTAAATTAATGAAGTTTTTGGGATGCCCATCTTTAGAAAAGAACTTCTGTTTGCTCTAACCTGGAAAAAAATGTTGGTTTGTCTGTTGCTTACTGAGGGACTAAGGGCAAAATGAAGTTTTCAAACATTTCTGTTATGTTACAGTAAGAAGTAGTTGGTTTAGATCCCATCTTTGGACTGGTAGACTTGTCTGACGTGCTGTGTGTTTGGACAGCTTCTCTGATGTATTGAGGCTAGTCTACTTGCATGTTATATTAATATAGCTGTATGCACTTGGCCTTAGGTCTTCAAATATAACTTTTATTTTCCCACAGAAGTATCTATATACAGTTAAGTAACTTTCTATTTTTAGTTACATACCAAAATAACATTGTTACACAGATGCTGTGTATGATGTGCAAAAAGTATTTTAGTGAACCAGAGCTGCTGCTTTTTTAAAAACATAAAACCCCACTGCTTTTTGTCAGTCTGGATGTTCCAGCCAGGCAGAGCACTTCCTTCAAGTGGCTTAATGAAGATTTGATTGATTGATTTTTGCTGTCTGGAGAGTGAGTGGATTACCTCTGTCAATACTGGGAATGATAAATGAGGGCTGGGCATTTAGAGAGCCATTTGAATTATTTGAGCCATTCAGAGATCGCAAAGTGACTTGATTCTAGAGGCATTATGAGGGGAAAACTGGGAGTGCCTTTTAGGATCGTCTGAGGTAGTGGATCACAATACAAATCAATGACTAGAAACTGATACTGAGCGTGTTTATATGTGAGACTGGGATCAAACTACTGAAGAAATAGTTGTTGTCTTTTGATCAAGCTTTGAAGCCTAGCTGGAAGAGGTTCTTTGGCTGTGTGCAGACATAAATTACAAGGTTGAGGCAGGATTGCTGGGTGAAATGCAGTGGCTTGGAATTACACAGGAGGTCAGGGAAGCTGATGTAATTGCTCTTTTGGGAGAGCAAATCAATAGGAAGAAAAATACCTCAATATTTCTGCTGCCTTCTTTTAGCCAAAACAGGAGAAATTTAGGAGTTAGGTTAGATCATCATATTCATGACACTCTAGTTTTTTAAGTTTGGTATAGTGTTTTGTCAAAAGCAAAAAAGCTACTTATCGGCTAGTATTCTACCCTGTGTGGTTGTATGTGCATAGGATGTACCAAGGACTGTTGAAAAGCCCTGGAGTTCGTGTCGTGGGGACCCTTGTTTGTTGGCAATATTTAGCCTCGGGTAAAGATGTACCTTAATGCATGTCATTGTTTAAGACTAGTCCAAAGTAGCATAGATAAATATTTTAGTTACTTGTTTGTCATGTTTTTCTCACCCGTGTTTCTGTTTTAACTTGTAGATTTTGGATCTTTGTTTGACTTGGAAAATGATCTTCCTGATGAGCTGATCCCCAATGGCGAGTTGGGCCTTTTAAACAGCAGTGGGAGCCTCGTTCCAGATGCAGCTTCCAAACACAAACAACTTTCCGAACTTCTGAGGGGAGGCAGCGGCTCTTCTTTAAACCCAGGAATTGGAAATGTGAACTCAAACAGCCCTGTCCAGCAGGGAGTTGGTGGTCAAGTCCAAGGGCAGCCGAACAGTGCTAACATCGGTAATCTGGGTGCTATGGGTAAGAGCCCTTTAAACCAGGGAGACTCTTCTGCTTCAGGCCTGGCAAAGCAAGCAGCCAGCACTTCTGGACCTACAACACCTGCTTCACAAACTCTGAACTCCCAAGCACAAAAACAAGTAGGGATGGTGACAAGCAGCCCTGCAACATCACAGACTGGACCTGGGATATGTATGAATACTAATTTCAGTCAGACACACCAGAGCCTTCTCAACAGTAATTCTGGTCACAGTTTAATGAATCAGCCTCAACAAGGACAAGGGCAGGTAATGAATGGATCTCTCGGGGCAGCTGGAAGAGGAAGGGGAGCAGGAATGCAATATTCTGCCCCTGCCATGCAGGGGAATGCAGGCAGTGTGCTGGCAGAGACTTTAACCCAAGTATCTCCACAGATGGCTGGTCACACTGGACTGAACACAGCACAGACAGGAGCAATGACTAAAGTATGTATATATAATTCAATATATTCTGGTTATTGTACTTGTTGGGTTTTTATCCATACAGTTGTTAAGAAAATCTGATAGATTCTTTTTTTGCAACAGAACAAAAGAATGCAATTTCTTGAGTCTGGAGTTATCTGTTTCAGTCACCAGTGATATCATGAAAGCAAGATAATTGAAACAGTATTTCTCATGTAATCAGAAATGAAAGCACTTGTTGAAAAACACACCTTTGAAGTTGAAAGTTAAATAGTGACTTAGCAGGGTGAATTAGAAAAGAGTGGCAAAATCCTGCAAAAAGGAAGCAGATGATAACTTCTGTGCGGGATTTCAGTTTAGCTGCTAGACAACAGTATCTTCTAAAGCAATCTAAAAATTGTAGAGTAGTGTCTGTAGATTGAAGGGAGAGGTGTAACAACTGGTGGCCTTGTCAAGGACCACTGTCAACAGCTGTGCAATGAATGTTTCTCAAATATAAAGGAATTGATCTGAAAACATCAAATACCACATGGATTATCAAGCTAATGCAAACTCTGTGAAAGGGAAGGGCCTTGTCTGGACAAGGAGTCTAATTTGGTGGCTGTTGGAGATCGAGGCAGGGAGTATATGTACCTGGAAGTGTCTGGCTCTGTCCTGGGGCTCTGCTTTGGTCCCTACTCAGTATGGCCATTACTTTTTAGGTCTTCATTTTCCAGCTGTGAGCTTAGAGAAGTGTTCTGATGGCTGCTCCCCCTGTCAGTTGGGTAGCAGTGTGCTGCATCTTTTGTCCCTGTTGCTTTGGTATTGTCCCTTCCTGAAATGTTGAAGGCAAACCTACCATGTTCTGATATGTAGCAAAAGATAGTTTTTTATTTTTGGTATTTTACCTGTTCATGCAGCACCAATCATTACCATTGTATAAAAAATTGCACTGCCTGACGTAAATGTGTATGTCGTGTTCTCTGAAGAAATGCTGACATAATTGTGGTGGTCTGTATAGTTGATTTTAGTTTCTTAAAATGCAAGCCATAAAAAGCATTCGCTCTGCTGTGATTGGAATCCCTTTGCTTAAGGAAGAGTTGATTCTTGTGGTCTGACTGAAGGTCATAGCACATGAAAGTGGATATAGCTGTCTCTAGCCTCTGAATCAGCTACATTTGTTGTGTGGAGCAGATTGGTCTGCACAGAAAGTCAGCTTATTTCTCTTTTGCTTTTCTTTGAAATTTATGGGAAGAGTGAAAAATTCTATTTATCTGGCTTTTTTTTTCTATAAACTTACAGATATCTAAGTTCTTAGGAGTAGATTTTTTTTTTTTTCTAGCCACTACTCAGTTATGTGGTGAAACTATTTTTCTAAGTGAACTAACTCAAGTAGAATTACCCCAAAGCAAAGGGACTTGCCTAATGTCTTCACCTGACAGATGAAGTATGAACCTTGTAGGGGAGGTTCTGTCATGTTTTGGTTTATTTTAAACAACCCCACCCCTGTCAAGGAATGGACCAGCACTCAGACCAATTCCATTTTTCAAGGATTTCAGTCTTAGCCTGCTGCCAGCTGCAAATTGGATTCACCAGCTCGGGAGGGTGACCCAGACTTTCTCAGTTAGCATATGGTCAAGAAGTAAAGTAAAAATTAATTTGAACAAGGGATGCATTGGAAGAGAATAGTGGAAGTATCTCTTGCATAAATCCGTAGCTTATCCTTATATGCAGTGCTGTGCTCAGCAGCGGTGATGCATTTCCAAAAGATCAGAGAAAATTTAGTACTTTCGGAAGCCCTTACACAAAGTTGTTTGGAGAAACTGAAGTAGAACTGTTTAATGACAGAGAGTAAGTAATAAAATAGTGCTTCTGTGAAGGTGCTAGCACCTAGGAGAAAACAAAAAAACTTGGCCAACTTATAAACAGTAGAAAAATTGGTGTTTTCCAGGGCTTCATCTCTTGGTTTTTGTGTGTGATGCTTTTTTGTTTTGTTTTTTACATCTATATTTTCTCTTAGTAAGAGAGCAGGTGAGCTCAGTGTTTTACACAGACATTTTGTGTGTTTCCATTTTGGAACAAAGTACTTTCTTCCTGAATTTTCTTTCGATAAGCGGAAGCATTTGTTAGTTTTGCCATTTTCCTTACTAGGTGTTTGAGGCTTGGCATCCTTTTCCAGTCTCTTCCCATCCTCTAGTTTATTGTCCTAATAGGATTATCAACTGTGATTGTGTGTTAGTTTTTTCTATTATTGATGCTCCAGTTGTGATTAAAACTATTAAGAAACACTTCTGTGAGTTTGTTCTTCTGAAAATGAAATTTCTGCTGAACTTGGTTAGTTTGGTTTTTCACCTCCTCTTCCCTGATATTTACCACTTAACGTACAAAGCTTAAAAGATTTGAAGAGCAGCAATGAAAGTGGTGAGGCAGCTGATGTACCTAATAGGGAATGTGGCTAATGACTAAAAGGCTTGAAAATGTAGCTGCCATCATGCTTGAAGAACTCTTAGCAAGGCTGGAAGCAAATTCTCTAGGTGGTGACTGTAGTGATATATCCTAAGAGAGGTGTAAAGCAAATGCAGAAGAAAAACTAAAACTTTTAAAACCATGGTTTTCTTACTGTATTTTAAGTAAGTGATGTGCATCACTGATAAATCTCATTCACGTATGGCTCAGAAGCCCGTTTTTCTCAATTCACTATGTTTATCTGCAGTGTGTAGCACTCATGACCCTTTATGGTTTGGGATCAGTTTTGTTGGGCAAGACCTTGCTTCCTTCATGGTTTGTTCTAATCCTTTTTTTAGTAAATGACTAAACATTGCTTTTCCTGTTTTTTCTTTCTTGTGGTATGTTCTTCTAAGCATTCTTTCTAGTAAGAGAAAAGGAAGAACTAAAGAAAAAAAAATTAAAAAATCCAGAATCTGATCCCTTCACCTGCTCTTAAAAGTAACTGGAGTAGTTTCAGCTGGAGCATCATAAGCCAGTATTGTTAATCTTGAGCTGGACTTGCTTGTTTAACGCAGCACTTGAAAGAATGAAAAGTAAACCAGAAATGAGAGTGGTAACTCAAGCTCATGATGGATGTATTTGCATAAGCCGAAGGTAGCAGATAAACCATAACCAATTTAAAATAACTGATTATCAGTGTCAAAGGGCCATAAGGTGCTGACATCAAGACACATGTTTTCCCATTGGCAGGGACTGACAGTGTCTCTATAGATCAACACTTCCTCAGTCTATACAGACATGAGCAAAGGGTTCCATAGATTTCATGTAATCCTCTGGAAGAAGCTACTTGACAAGTTAAACAATAGCTACTAAAGCCATAGTTGTGTTTCCTTGGGAGTATGTAGCCTGTTCTTGATAGCCTAGAGTATTTTTGGAATCGGGGAGTAGTCCCTGAGAAAGTTTTGTGAATTTAAAGGTACAACAACTTATTATGGCAGGGATTTGAATTCTTTGTTCCCCGTGACTGTGCAGTTTGCAAACTCAGATTTATTGAGATTTATGTTTTTGGTTTTTTGGTTGGGTTGGTTGGTTGATTTTTTGTGGGTTGTTGTTTTTTGGGTTTTTTTGGGGTTTTGTGTGTTTTGGGGGGGTGTGGGTTTTTGTTTTGGGGTTTGTTTGTTTTTGACTGAGATCTTCTGGAAACCTCTGAGGAAAGGTCTCTTCTATACTACTGTAAATAACTCTCTGCTCTGTTAACTACCATACTCCTGTAACAGTTTTGCTTCTAACTGGGGCATTGTGGTTGTGTTTTCTTGCATGACGCTACAAGGAGAGTTTTCATTTGATTTTGTTGAAGTTGTTCAAGTAATCTGCTTAAAAGACAGAGATATTCTTCTTTGAACAATTATCACCTGGTGGAGGTAGAGGAACAGATCATCTTGTCACAGTAATTTCCAGCGATAGCAAAATTGTACTTTTGTCTGGTACTGTGTTTTTCTGTGAAGTCCATTAAGTCCAGAAAACGTGTTGAAACCATCTAGAAAATCTTTTCAAATAGGAGGGTTTTTTTAAGATTGTTGGTTGTCGAACATGTTAAGCAGCAGCGAAGCTAAAGCAGATGGTCTGTTGCCATCAGAATGAGCACTTCACTGCAAGCATGCTCTGTGTGTAATACTCTCCTGTTGTCGTGAGAGTTCATCATCTTCAAATGAAGGAGATGAAGTCCTTGTATAGTTCATTGTGCCTGACAAGAGCTTGAAAGTTGTGTTTCTGTAGATTAGATGTTACATAGTCTCTTGCTGAGATGCATTCCCCTCAAAAGCTTGTGGAAAAATCTTAAGATGATTTGGGGAGGTTTCCATTTATTTTGTACATCTCTCAAACTTCCTTTTTGCACTCTATGAAGAGTTTCGGACAGTGATTCACCTAATTATTGTGTTGGCTCTTTTTCCTTAAGAAGCAGTAAAGTCCTGTTGAGATGAGTAGGACTCCTGAGTGTTTATCTTTTCATGTGTTTCCAAGGTGTAATGCTTCCTTACACAGTTCTGTAAATGGAATCACTTTTTCTTTGGTAACTCCAGAGCCGTATTGGCCCAATGAGGATATGCTGCAGCAGAAATTTAGGGAAAAATCCTGGAGGAGTGTGTGTGTGTGGCTGGTCTACCAGAAGACATTGCTTTTAAGCTGCAGTGGAAGTCCAACTTGCTGGGGCTTTCTTTCAAAATGTTTTTCTCTATAGAATCAAAAACCTACCTCAGGGTTAGTTTTCTTTCTGAAAGGTGCAGTTTAACCAAATATGTTATTGGGCTCTGTGTGCCCCAGAAAAGGACGTAATTGTTTGGTCAGATCTTAGTCTGAATCTGTAAGGAGATCTGTCGAAAATGGTTGTTTATTTTCATAACTAGTTATGAGGATTACAGCATTATTGGTTTTCTTGTAAAAAGCCTTTTCAAGATTGTGGATTTTAAGTAACCTCATTCTACATGTTTTGAAAACTCAAAAGGAAAATATTTGTATTGATACAAGATAGAACCTGCCTGGCTGATATGAAAACTGGCAGATTTTCCAGTGTGGTATTTCAGGAGATGATCTGGTAGGAATGAGTTTAGATAGAGATTTCCAAGTGCTGTGTACAGTTAATGAGTTTTCCTTACCTGTAGCCCCACTGGACCTAAGACCCCCACTGTCTCTAAGCCCCATCTCCTACCCAGGATTGACATCAAAATCTTAATAGGTTCAAAATACTAACTGTACAAAACCAGATCAGTTAGCTGGATTTTTGCTTATGAGGCCAGAACAGGGTTTTTTCTCCTCTTTTTTACTGTATTGGCCTAATGTATTTACATAGTTCATGTTTTCAGCTTTTTCTTTTAGTCAGAGTAGCCATGTGGCAGTGTGTGTTGCAGTAGGAGTTTCAGATCAAAGAGGAGGAACAACAACTCATCAGAAGTGAACTTGCGACCAATTGTCTCTTTTTTTTTTCCTTATTGTTGAGCTATAAAAGAAATGGATTCTGTTATGTGTTGTTTCTAGGCTGAGTGTATATATAATACATGTGCCTTGACAAGCACATTCAACGTTTTGTCCCCAGTTGTTTGCTGAGAGGTGTTTTGGTGTTGGATATTAATCTTGCGTGAATTTAATAAGATAATGAAGTATGTTAAAGATCAAGAACTCTGATTGTGTATGTAGCTACTTGATTTGGGGTTTTGAAGAAGCTGTAGTAAGGAAAATTTGTGCTGAGAAAAAATGAAGCAAACAATTTAAATAAACAGATTACCCTGTTGATATTGCTAAGTACCAGATTTAGCTACGCTTGCTGATTGTGAATTAAGTCAGCTGAAGATGTTCTCATTCCTTTGCAGTTCTGTGTGTTTTAGCAAACTGCTGGTGCTGTTTGTTTCTCTGGTGACTCTCAATCTGTCTGAATTTGCCTGAATTGTTTCAACATGACTTGCAGTTAATTTGCTTCTCATCTTCTAAGTGGTCTGTAGGAGGCTGCCAAACTGACTGTCTTCTAGCAGACCATGCCTCTGGCAAACACAAGTAGCCGATCCAAATCGAATTCCAAGTAGCTCTGCTTCCCAGTTTTAGAGGACTCTTAATAATGTTACAGACTTGATCAGAGTTGCTTGGTTCTCTCTCTGGTTGAGTAACTATCTCAGGACCAGTGTTTTTACTGAGAAGAGATATATGTGCAATAATGCAAACAGAAGAAAGAAATTTGTAGAAATAAATAACAGCAAAACTCACTGACTGATAGTAAAATATCTGCAACACAGTTTTGTTTTGAAACATGACAGTGCAAAGTGGTGCTCCACAGATGAGTTTACTCTGGTGTATCTGTAGAGATTAAGTGACTTAAGCTCCCTTACCACAACTACTACTTCTGGCACCTGAAATTGAGTTGTTTCCTATTTCTAGTACATGAGTTACATTGCACAACTGCAAATGAGATCTCACTGAAGATCTTTGAAGCGATAGTCACTTGGCTTCTGCTTAAGCAGGTGTCTGGGTTCAGTTGGGCTCCAGTGCTGCAGGGTAAATGCTGTACGGAACGGAACAGCCAGCCTTTGTGGGGCACACCACAGTTTGGTTTCCCTTCCTTCTGCTCCCAGCTTGGGTAGTTGAAAGCCTGTCTGTTAACTTGCTTTGGCTTATCATCCAGCTGACAGAAATGAAACCTTTTATGGTATCTACGAAGATACCATAAAATTGTGCCATTATCTTCTGCTGTGGTAACCCAAGGCGAACATTCAGGACTTTGTCACTAAATCATATTGGTTACCATCTTGTAATTGTTCAATTTTTGTTGTTGGAATGGGGTTTATTTCTAAGTAATGTGTCTGAAAGAATGGTTTGGAAATTAAATTAATGGATCCACCAGTTCTTTTGGAAGCCACAGATTAAAAGCAAGATTTACAGTGTGTTTTCAGAAGATTTATTAAAGTAACAAAACCTTTCAAGTCTAACTCACTAACAGATGTGAGTGCAAATCTTTCTTTCTAGTTTTTAGACTTTTCACATATCTTCCTGCTGCTGCTGTTCAGAGCTTAGTTTTTTTAATACACAGGTAAAAAAATTACTCGGATGTTGAGAGGGTGGAGAACATACCAACTTAAATGTTGGCGTGTAGAAGTTACGAAATGTGTGATTATTTCAGTCAGAAGGAAATGTCTTCGTGGTAGCAATTTTCTTAATAGACTCTAATATTGCATATAGATACTATTTCACAGGAGCGTTTCTGATGACAAGACCTTTTGTCAGGTCTCCAGACTTCTCCTTCCTTTAAAAGATAAACTTGAGCTGTGATGATATTGGGAATCCTGTAATTGGAAGTACATACAGAAATGTGTCAAAGCAGCTGGTATTATGGTCTGAAAACTAAATGATGATGGTCTGTTTCCTTAGGGAAAAAAGGCAGCAAAGGGACCTTGGAAAATGAAGCATAGCATGATATACTGTGTCAACCTGCCTAAGAAACAAATCACAAGTGGAGAAGAACTGAGAGGAGGCAATTCTCCTTCTGGGGCTTCCCCAGGTTTAAAACACTGTTGAAGTACAAATGGGACGTATTCTACCACCGGACAAAACAAAAAAAGGCGAACCACTGTTTGAAAGTTGCCCTTTGGAATTTTGAAATTCCCTCACTTGGCTAGGGTATTGAAATTTCAATACAAGAGGCTACACAGGACATGCCCAACTCTGCTTTATAGTGGGCAGGCTGGTTTTCACCTTTATTTAAAGTAGAAAAGATGTTTCAGTACACAGTTTCCCCCCATATCTCAAATTCTTACTGACACAATTGCTAGTTTACTTTTGAGGGCTGAATATAAGGAACGGCAAAGTGTAATAGCATTTTTGTTAATGATTGTTAATGTTTGGAGAAAATGCCTGTTTTCTATTTGAAGGCCCAAGTCCATTTGTGCATGGCATCAGTAGACGGTTTGACCACTGCAGCGTTGTCCATCCTCCCCACCCTCCTCCTCGCCACTGCAGTAAAGAGTATTTCCTCCAGAAAGTGCCTTGACTGGGGAGGGAGGTGGCACACTAAGTTTATCATTTGTGTTTTAACTGTTTGTAATCCAAGCAACTGCTTTAATTTTCAGGCCAGAAATACTTTGTAGAATTCATATTTAGATGAAAGAGGACTTCAGATGATTTTTGAACACCTGATGCTACAAAAACCACCTCTAAGTAGCACCTGTAAATGTTAGTACTTGCTTGTTCTGAAGATGCTCAGTCTCCAGAGTGATAGTCATATTCTTTGGTACGTGTATGTGTGAATCTGCAGTAGGTTTGGCACATAAGAAGCATATTGTGCCATGAGAGGGATTTGGTGGTGCCTTTGTTCTAGAATGAATCATAAGAAAAATACAGCATGTTACATATAAGAACAACCCTGCCAAAAGGACCTGTCTATAAAATGAACTTTCAGAAGACAGCAGTAAATACTGAGAGATGCTGCTGTTTTGGGGTGGAAAGGTTTTGTGTTTTCAGAGATTTTGAAAAAAGCAAACAGCTTTAAAACTTTTGGCAAATTGACTAACTTAAAATAACTAACTTTATGATGGGAGGATCTTTGTACCCTGGAAATGGAAAAGTGTTAGGACGCCACAAGTCAAAAGGTGGGATTTCACTCTTGGAACGAGCTGTGTTAGCTTCCACAGTCTGTTATTGTTCAGCTTAGGTTAAAATATGTTTCTGGATAATACAGTGTGCAGGCTGCTTTCGGGGAGAAGTTTGTCCGCACTGTTCAGTTTTCAGTGTGTGTTTAAAGGTGACCATTGGATTTTACCTCGTTTAAAAACCTGTTGAGAAGTCTCTTAGCTACCTGTGAATTGGTAAATCTTGAAGGAGCGTGTGTTTCTACAAAAACACTGGAGATTTCAAGGTGGCTATGAAGTTTTCTGAAGTGAAAGAATCTCTTAAACAGTGCTACTGTTTTTCTTACCAAACCAGTTTATTCCTTACAATATTAAATTTTTGGAGTGTGACTTGCTGTCCTTTTACTTGGCTGCCTCCAGCCAACTACAGGAACTTCAGAACTGCTCAGGTGCTGGCAGACACATCTCTGAATTCTTCTGTGGCCTGTTGGGTACGTTTTGAAAGGCTGATATATACAATACAGAAAATAAAGGAAGAATCACTGACGTCGTGATTAGATTTGTTGGTTTAGAAAGCTGCGTTTAGCTTAATGATGTGGAAGTATAGGAATTGGGGAAGGACAGGGATATTTGAGTAGAGTTGTTATAAAATTCCATTTTGTTGTGAGTATAAATGCATTTCAGAACACTGATAATTCTGGAAGTAACTCAAAGGTTTGGCCTGTGAATATACAATCAAGTATCTGTAGAGATGTCTTAACTGGATTTCAGTATTTCAGAATCCTCTTGTTAACTGTGGTTTAATTACTGTTTGTGTTCCATTATCAATTAGAGCTTGGAAGTTTTTATTTGCAGAGGTGACACTCATTACAAATTAAGCCTTCTGAGCTTTGTTTTTGATTCCCGAGTACAACAGTGATGCTCAGTGCAAAAATTACTTTGATTCTTCCTCTAGTATATTCTGTTGTTTTAGCACTCGGGCTTTGTGCAGAGTTTTGGAGACATTTTCTTTCTTTAGACGTATATACAGTGCAAGCATATTTTATTATTTTTTTTTTCCTCCCTAGAAAAAGTTAATTTCTAGTGAAATATGTTAAAAGAGTTTGTTCTCTGTATGTCTGGTCATTTGTAAAGAGCATTTTCCCACGCAGTTCTGTCTTTTGTATTTCAGTAATTATGCAGAAAGGTTTGTACATTTCTTAAGTGGTCTTGTTGCCTTGGAATACTTAATTTTTTCTTTGACCTCTGAAATGCTTGGATGAGATTTTCAAATCTCATTACAAGTGGTAATAAAACACCTGGCTTCCTCTTAATGGGATTTTTAAAATTTGACTTCCAGCT
Source organism: Ceryle rudis (assembly GCA_033439905.1). Classification (NCBI taxonomy): domain Eukaryota; kingdom Metazoa; phylum Chordata; class Aves; order Coraciiformes; family Cerylidae; genus Ceryle; species Ceryle rudis. The sequence continues at coordinate 68,657 of JAAGNO010004004.1, read as the reverse complement.
TTACCAAATCTTTCATCCTGTAATGAAGGCTGAAGTAAATGACAATTATTCCTGGGCATTTGAGTATTTTTCATTGACTGAGTTTATTGCTGAAGAGCAAGGCACTCTACATGCTTCGCAAATCTGTTGCAGCAGGGTTTTGTTCCAGCAGTTAGCTTAAAGAATTGGGAGAGTGGAGACTTTGAGCAAAAGATGGGCTTTCTTTGAATGCTGCTGGCTAGGTCATGATTGAATACTCAAAACCGATTCTGAAAGTGATACTTTTTTTAAGGCATTTTTGTTACTCACGGACTTTAAACGTATTTTTAAATTAGTATTTTTGTCAAACAGCCAGCTCTGCAGATTGGTTTAGGTAAGGAGCTCTCACCTCAGGTGAGATCATAGCATTGCCACCATTCTTGCACTGAAACTGAATTGACTTTTTTTTTTTTTTGGGTACCACCACTGGCTTTCTGCCATAAAAGGATTAATCTTTTCCTTGCTTCTCCATCTGTCCCTCTAGCATATACATTCCAAGCACCATGGTGACTTTCTCTTGGAACACAGTACTATAGGATGAAATAGTAGTTAGTAGAGACTTAGTTGTTGGGTTTTTCTTTTTTTTTTTGGTCAGTAAGCAGAAGATGATGCCAGCATAGTAAGGAAAGCCTGTCTTTCCCACTACTCAAATGAACATAAATTCCTGATGGACCTATCTTATACACTTCTCAGAGAGCTTTAATCAGTAAGGTGGACCTTGCTTCGGGTTAGAGATTTGTTTCATACCAGAGGGAGATAAGAGTCCAAAGTACGAAGTCTTTGCCATGTGCCTGGCTGCAAAACTGCTCTTTTGATCTGGGTGTGCAAGCAAGCGGCTGATGGGAATTGTGGCAGCAGCACCCAGGGACTGGGGAGGGATTTAACTCCAGGTGGTTGATGCCAGATCATAGGATCTCTGAACGTGTGTGTGTGTGCAGCTCAGCTGGGAACCAGCGGTGAAACGGTGCAGATGGCAAAGCATAGGGCTCTGTCTCTCATTGAGCTACCACTCTGGAAAGGAAGCAAGCCTTTTGAAAGCAATTCTGTCCTCGTTCGCTGTTGCTTACTAACAACAGTAAAAGCAGTTGAATTGTCTTATCAGTCTGAATTTCTGGTGTTCCTCAATTATATAGAGCAGATCTACTCTTGCATCCACACTACTTTGTATACTTTGATAACTTCTGAACATCTGAGACACCCGACTGCTTGATTTCATTGTCTTGACAGAAATTTACAAAAGGTCAAAAGGAAGAAAGTTAAAATTATTTAGGCCAAGTGAGGAGACACACTTCTTGGTAGCAAAAATATTTCAGTGGGTGGGAAGAGAGAAGGGTGACAAAATGCTGAGCTTTTAAACCAAGTTGTGTGTCGAAAGCCCAGGTTTGAAGTAGGTGTATTTATTAATTTAACAAGGGATTTTGAAGGCTTAGTCCAGTAATGGAGTGCTAAGTGACTGGCTTTGGCGAGGCCCATAAAAAAGAAGAATAAAGGGTGCTTGAGATTGCAAGGCTTGGTGGCAGCAAGTACAAGAGAAGTTCTGAATCATCCCTGTCCTGTTGTGACTTTAGGATGGGGATAGCTCAGAGGCAGGAGCTGTATGCCATTACTGTATAGCCCGTCACTCTTTTCATGCTGAACCCAAAGGATGTTGCTGGGAGGTGCAGGTCATAGTGGGAAACGCAGAAATTTCATTCCATGCCAGCCTGCTCTTAAAAAAAAAAAAATGTCCCTAACATATTGGTGATGTAATAGGGGATTTTGGCTGAAGCATGAGAGATGCTGAGTAGCAGTGGGTTGGGTTATTTATGCACAACTGCTCTGCCAACCTGAGGCTATTGATTACGGTATAACACTAAAGTTAGAGCTGAGTCATTGAGGGAACTGGATCATAGTTTACAGGTAGCTTTTGGAAGGTGGAACTGGTCACTGTCTCCTCAGTGTTCGGCGTGTTCTTTCACGCTGGGTTGTTTCAGTGATACGACAGGAGGAAGCAGGGAAACATCCTTACTTGCAAACACAAGGGATTTAAAAGAAAGCAGGAGTGACAAACAGGTTTTACTAGAGCAATTCATACTGCTGAACAGGCAAGCTCTCACTTATGCAGCTCTTCAAGACTACTCTTAGCTTGTGAAGATCTGGCTTTTTATCAAACCCAATCATATCTGGGATGTCTCTGTGCTCTCTTTTCTTTCCTTAATTATGACATGCACGTTCTGTTCTCTGAAATAATGTAAATTATTAATCCGGGCCTTACAGTTAAATTTATTTTAGTTTTTGTACCATAGACGAAGTCTGTAATAAGTGGATTACTAAAAGGCTGTCTTTGTGTCTTTCTCTTATGACTGTTTTGTCAGATCGAGAGGTATGGGAACAGTTTGATGGGAAAAAAGGCTGTGACCTTCCTATTTTTATATTGCCAAAACAGATCTGAGAGTAGCATAACCAGTAGATTGGCTGTGTATACTCGTGCTGCCACTACAGAGGCTGTAATTCTTCACAGCATCCCTCCCCGGGGGTCTTCTAAGTCATTTCCTATCGTGCTTTCAGGTCCCTCCATGTCCTCGGATAATCTTTCGGAGGTGCTGACAGGACAAAACTGGCAATCCCGGTGGCTCACTGAGAGCCCTGAATACCCTGTCTGCTGCTCAGCACAGTGGGTGATGGCGCAGGGCTTTGTGCCTTTTCTTTGGAGTGATATTAATCTGAGTGTCATAATCTACCTGTCTGTCTCTCTACTCGGCAATTTTAGGAATTTAATTATCTGCGAGACCTTTAACAAAAATAGGTCGAATTGGCCAGTGATTTCCAAAGTGATTAGAGGAAAACTGATTTGAGGAGGGGGTGGGGGGAGATGTGACGCTGTCACCGCACCATCACTTAAGACCAGTTTTCTTCAGATGCCTGGCTAACAACATTGTTGGTTTTGTGATCCTGCAATCAGTGTCAGTCTGAAGAGGCAACTTAATTTCTGCTGGATTGAGTGAATGAATGAAACTCTCTTTTGCAGTTCACTCTGATCTCGTGGCGTTACAAGAGTGATCATTTGAAGTTGCACTTAGCCATGTTCAGTCTGATACAGTTGTGCACTACAGAGGAGGGCACGATAGTTAGATGTGGGTTTTGGCTTCTCTTGTGCAGCTCTGCTTTCCTGGACTTTGATACTTTTTTCTGGGTTTGGCAGCTTGGTCACGGTCTTAGATAATTTTGGCTTCGTGAGGTAACTTTTTCTTCTCACCTTTCTATGTTGCCTCAAGACAAGCAGAAGGGACCTTCTTATTCCCTTTATTATTAGGTTCTATCTCATAGAGAATTTAGTATATGAGAATGACAGAGATACAAAGTCAGCCATGATACCTCTGATTATAGGCCTTACGGCTTTTGGGGAATTAATTCATGTTGATGAGTAGGAGCACACACTATTTAGGTAAAAGATTAATATAATCTTTAAAAATTCAGAGGTAATTTTTTTCTGATTTTTTTATTTGAAGTGACAGAGTTTTAGCTTCTGCGTGTTTGGCTGGAGCACCTCTGAGCCCAGGAAAGGCTAAGAGCCGTGGGGCTGTCTAGCTGGAGAAGACTGAGAGGGGATCTGATCAATGCTGGTCAATAGTTAAAAGGGTCAAGAGGATGGGGCCAGATTCTTTTCAGTGGTGCCAGTGACAGGACAAGGAGCAACAGGCACAAACTGGCAGCCAGGAGGTTCCACCTGAACAGGATGAGAAACTTCTTTGCTGTGAGGGTGTCAGAGCCTGGCCCAGGCTGCCCAGAGAGGTTGTGGAGTCTCCTTCTCTGGAGAGATTCCAAACCCACCTGGACAATGTGATCCTGGGCCCCCTGCTCTGGGTGACCCTGCTGGAGCAGGGGGGTTGGCTGAGGTGATCTCCAGTGGTCTCTGCCAACCCCCACCATTCTGGGATTCTCTGATTTGTCTTTACTAAATAGAAAATATTTGTATTATCACCTTTCTATTCCTAAACCTGATATTTTAAGGCAAGGACTTGAGAGCTCCTAAGATAAGCAAATGAATAAGCTTAAATAGTAAGCTAGCTAAATTAGGCCATGGGATTGCCATTAGACTGTCTCTTGTAGCCATGCCTTTTAGTCCTTTGAATAGTTCTTGAGGCCTCTCTGAATCCTATCATTTTTACGTATTGTTCCTGAAGAGCTAATACAGCGCAATCATCACGTTACAGTAGCATTCACATCAAGCCAAATGTGTTAAGATGTCGCTTTACCCTTACCCGGTGGTCTTTTCATAGCTTCTGTTGTCATCTTGAGAGCTCAGATTTGTTCTTCAAGCACTTTGTGGATTCACAGCTTTCCAAGTCCAGCCAAGCTTGTCTAGTTTGCTTCCTTTCTTTCTAGGACTGTTTTCTATTTAAAAATCTGGTAGATACTGAATTGAATATTAACAATAACTATTTTTAGTGGACAGAATTGGATCATAATCAGATTACTTCAGCCAGGCTTATTTTCCACTTAACCCATGCAGCTTTGAATTCCCTGATTCTCATTTCAACCCTTCAGTATTTTTTCTGCTGTCAGACTAGGCCATGTCTGGTGGTGATGTTTTGGTTTTCCATTTTTATACAGAAGAGTCAGTGCTTCAGAACTTAATCAAAAATCAACATTTAACTTAGAGATAAGGTTTTTTTCTGGACTAATCTGGACCAATAATTTTTAAACCCCCCCACATTTATAGCATTAGCTTTATGTAGGCAGCGGTGTTGCAAGATACAAAACCCAGGAGTGTTTTGTCAGAGGTGAGTGCTGCTCCTTGGCGTGTGCCTGCCAGCGAGCATGATTTCTCTTGTAGGAACACTGATGGTGAACTTGGTCTGTCCTGCCACACCTTCTCTTAAGTTTGGAAACCCTGGGTTGGGGCAACGGAAGAGAGCAGAGTTTCCTGGAAGAAAATGGGTGACAAGGAGCAGAACTGTATACAGTACTGTGGTTTATGACAGCATGTTGGGGGGGATTGTGAATAGGAAATTATGGGCTTCTAACAGTGAATGGATTTTGCAGCATGTTGTATCAGTTGCATGTCCTGGGAGCCCCAGAGGAGTATGTGGTAATGAAGTAACGCTGACTGCTTGAATGAGAGAACTGGCTGCAGTGGGAGAGGTGAAGGGACAGTTCATGAAAACTCGGACTAGGAGGAAAAGACAGGATATATTTATGGCCTAGATGCTTTATGTTCAAAGAGGAATTAGCTTCTTGATGCTGGGCTAGAGGAAGTACTGTGGTATGTCGGCAGTCATAACAGAGGGAGGAAAAGAGTAAGCTTTAAAAAGAGAAGTGGCATAGTGTGAAGATTCAGGCTGGTCCTAAGGTATCTTTTAAATTAGATTGGTGAACTTCTGTCACATCAGCTCTGAGTTGCACCATCCAGTGAGGAATATAGATTTGGTCAGATACTGGATTTAGAATATCTGTGAAACTCAAGGAAATGAAATTGCTGTTCTTCTCTGAAACTAACTAAAAAGCAAACCAAAGAGAAGCGCCTCCCACACCTGCTTCTCAAAACATTGTGGTGGGAGATGCCTTGTGGAGTCCGAGTCAGCTAAACAAAGGTTTTAAGTTTTTCTTCTGTCAGCGTGGAAGTTTGTCCATTCCTTGGCTCATGAGAGTAGAGTGAGATACCCTATTTCCTATCCACACTCAGTGATAGATTCCAGTATCTTAGAGAGTTACCATAGTGATGAAAAAGGAAACAATCTACTTGTCTTTCTGGGATAGTTATTAAATTAAATGCATCTTTTCCATAAAGGAGTGTAGCTATAGTTCTGAGAATAACTGTTTTACAGCAGAAATAACAAGTTTAAGCTGGTGTCCTGCATTGATGATGTTATTTCTTCAGGCACTTCTCACCTTGACTTTTGGTTCTGTGCTGGGGTGGTTTATAGCACCCCTGTGTCTCCCCCTTGCAACTGATGGAACAGCAGCCTAGAAAACAGCTTGCTTGTGAAAAAGTCTGCTTTACTCCATCAGAAGTCATTGCAGTTGTGACCACAAAGAACTGGGCAAGAAGGAAGTGTTGTGACACAGAAACATGAGTGTAAAAACCTGAGTCATCAGAGGATGAGGTGGGATGGAAGGAGCCACAGTGGGATGGAGTGCAGAGAACATGGCCTCCAGGAAATGGTGGTTGCATCAGGTAGAGAAAGGAGTGATGAACTGACAGTTGAATGAACTAAGTGATAGAGAGGAAGAGAAGGCAACAGGGGACAGAACATCCTTAAGCTTAGAACTAAGTGGGACTGAACTGCAACCAAACCGGCATTTTCAGGGAGCAGCTTTCTGCGTGTGTTAGAATAGAAATGCACCGTCTGTATTGCTGTGTTGAAGCTTGAGTAGCCCTGTGATACACATCTGTGCCCATTCCTTCCAGGTGGAAAAAGAACTAACTCGCACAGCATTGCTTTTTGCTTTTCGCTTTTCATTCCTTTCAGGAAAGTAAATTTAACAAACTTCAAGCAAAATCCAAGTCTGTGTGGTGGCTCGGAGTCCACATGGAAATGACCATTCTTACCAGTTTGCTAACTCCCATGTTCTTGCTGGTTTATCTCCTTTGATGACTTGTAATTACCTAGTAATCTTCCTCGAACTACCTCATTTGGGATAAGTGTTCTGTTCCAGAAATATAAAAACAAAGATCTTCTGAGTATCTACCTTTCCCCACCTGCCCCCTCATTTCACATAGGAAAAAACCTGGGGGCAGAGGCAGGAGCCACAGAGTCTGAGCCTTTCAACTGCTTTGCTTCAGAGCTGCTGGTTTCAGTTTGCAGAATGAATAAGCAGTGTAAAATCTTTACTACATACAGGCTCAATCATCTGATTATACTTGCCAGTTGTTCTTTGAGATTTCAATTAGTGGTGGTTTAGTTAAAGTTCCACAGAAGGTCACCCTATCTCAATGTTCAGATAATTAACCAGGAAATGCCAGTTAATACCTCGTGCCCTCGGACATCTTCCAGTGTCCAATATGCAGGGGATCTGCCCGAGTCTTCCCTTTCTTCCCCTTCCTGTTTCTTGCCTTCTTGACGGCAAGGACCTGAGAGTCATTTGCTTTGCTGGAGTCCTGACCTGACTGTGTCTGCTGGAGGAAACACCCAGTTGCTCTGCACCTTACCAGTAATAGTTATGAAACGCTGTTGATTTTAATGTTGTTTGGCAGCAGGTTGTTCTGCCACTAAAATGTCTCGTCGATCCCAGCCTGGATTGAAAACTGTTATAAATAGGCAAGAGTTCGTTAGAGCAGTTCCTGCGTTGTGTTGTGCACTTCTCCTAGTCTCTGGAAATCATAGTCCTGCTAATAAGCTTAACTCCTCAGAGGCAAAACTGAGTTTAAAAAAAACCCTTAAACTACAACCATCTATAAGATTTAATAACCTTGTCTTGTGTACTATCCCTCCTGATTTTTGTCTCCCCGTTTACCTCAGGGATTGCCATATAAGAAAGACAGATCCTTCCACCTTTTCAAATTTTTTTTTAATTTTATTTTTAATTTCTTTGGGTTTTTTAAAGATGGACTTCAAACAAAATGTGTCTTTGGCCATTTGTTTCCCTGGTAGTAATTTACAAATCTGAAGTGTAGGTTAAAGGGCACGTCTAATGTTTTACAACGCTATCAAATTATCTGCTGTTTTTGTTTAAAGTCGTAGATTGGTGTAACTCTTTAGCCTTAGGTTCCTTTCACTTATTGAAGCACAGATTTAGAGGCTGAAATGCCATGTGGCAGAGAGCAAGCTTAAAAAATACAGCGTTTCACATGGAAGCTGCTCTGCTTTCAGCTGGGTTCCAAAGAGGAGCACTGCCTTTCTTAACATTTCAGTCAAGCATCTATTACATGAAAACAGGGTGAACCAACCACGTGGTACCTGTTAGGAGTGCGGTTCCTTGGTGCTTTTGGGATGTTCTGGTGGTTTAGTTTTAACAAACTTAAAATGAAACTTTCTGTTCTTTGTCTTTTGAGATTGAAATATTTGTAGGTTTTTTTTTTTCTAAAAATCTATTTTTAAACATTTTTCTTTTAATCAAAAAACCCCAATCTTTCCTGATAATGAAATGAGTTGAATAACACCGCTTTGGTTTTTTTGTAGTAAGAATTTAAATTTGGTGTAAAAAATTGCTTAATGTTCTCACTGCCTGAAGAAAATCCCACTTCTACCTTTTGACAATTCAGCTGCATTTAAGATTCTGCCAGAGGCTTATAACACAACACTGTGCAAACTCAGCACACTCTTGTTAGAGCTGTCTGCACTGAGGCTTTCCCATCTCCCTCTCCCTGGTCAGTGGCTGAGTGTGCTCCAGCCCTGAGCTGCAGGGTCTGAGAAGGTCTCTATCAGGCTGTCAAGGCCAAGGTATGGCCGAGGACATTCTGGAAATAGGTTCTTGTGTATGCAACATTTCTCTCTCCCGGTTTGGGCTCGCTGCTCTGCTGCCATAGGGCTGGTGGTAGCTGTAGGGGCTTGTAGGATGTTGTAGCATAGTGGTGGTTGCCAGGATAGTCAATATATTATTTCATTTTAAAATACCTCACCAAACCTGCGAGCAAGTTCAAAGAAGACTAGAAGGGCCAAGTCCTTCTGCTGACAAATTAAGTTTGTAGTTGGGAATTTAGACACAAGGGGAAACTGAGTAACAGCCAAACAGCTAATATTCCTGTTTCTGGCCTCTGAAAGGTTTAAAAAGTCATAAGATACTTTCTCAGAATCTCACTTGTAGTTTCAGAGATTTTCTTCACTGTTAAGCTGATAGAACATCATGGCATTCATGAAACAGCTGTAGGTATCAGATGATCCTTTCTCAAACCTTGTCTGAAATAGCAGATTTATTAAATACTTCACTATTAATTCTTCAGAGAAAAGCTGCCAAAATCCATGTTGTAATAAATAATAATACAAAAGCCTTATTTATTTGAATATAGTCCTACAAAACAAACACAAAAACGCAGGAAATGAAATTCTTGATATTTGTGCAACATGGTAGTAGCCAGTACCACTTTTTTTTTTAAAAAAAAAGCAGTCTTTATTACTAAGCTTTTGGTGCTGTTAAGCAGTTGGGTTTTTTTGGCCTTACATGCTATTTGAATTATTCAGCTTTACTCTGGAACACAGCACATACATAACCTCTTACATTGCCAAGTAACAGCCTTTTTTTTTTTTTTTTTTTTTTTTGTCTTCCTAATGTGTATACTGTGGGTCAGATCCTTCTCTAAAGGTACTTGTACAGTGGGAAAAGGCTTGAGTTTGGCCACAGTCACTCTGCAGGATGCAGTTAAGGGAGTATTTCCTAATGTAAAGCTACTTGGAGTGCAGCTGGGCCAGCTCTCTGAAACCCAAGTGTACAAAGTACACTGACAAAGAGGACGAGGCACAGTCAAATTGTGTTTATTGGACTCTGCCCCGACACAATTTACTGCTCTCAACCAGTGCTTCATCAACTGGTCATTAAGGCTGATTCCTGTAAACATGAAAAAGCAGCCTCCGAGCAATTCCTTATTATGAGGCTGTTTCACTGATAACCTGATGTGTGTGGCCCCTCTTCCAGCCATGGGAATTGTCCTGAATCCCTGCTGGTAAGGTGGGGAAAAGAGCAGGACCATGGAAAGCCAGAGTGTTGTGTAAGCAGGGGCTGGAGAGGTCAAAGGAGTGGGGAAAATAGGATTTAGTATTTCAAATAAAGACTGTTCGGTGGTTGGATTTATATTTAAGACATTCTGAGAAGTGATAAAGTCAATAGAAATCCTCCCAGTGTGGGGCAGGGGGGGAGCACAGACATCATCTCTCAACTTTTATTTCCCCTTTACTGGGGGGTGGAGGGGGAAGGTGGGAGGGTCCTACTTTTAGTCAACCTCTTTGAAGAAGTCAATTCCTGCTAAAATGCCTCTCAGGACCTTTTGTAATATTAGAGATGTCACCGCTTTCTTGGGAGACTGTTCTTGAGGAGCAGTGGCTCTGTGGCTGGACAGTGTTCTGTTTGCTTATTCCAGGGGAGTCGTATGTCTGCTTGCTATTCCTCAGGAGTTCTGGGGCTGTAATTTGTCAAGGATGTCAGCCTTGCATAGATGTCTTGGTGCTCAGACATTTTTCCTCAAGTACCAAACCATAAGTAGATAAGCATTTGCTAGATGCCTCTATATATCCCCATCCAGTGTAACTACAGAGTCATGCTTTAGGCACAGAATGCGCCAAGTGTTACAGGTTTTGAGGTTGGTTTTGTTTTCAAAAGTTTTTCCAGTGTTGGAAAAAGTAAATTCTGTCAATGCAGATTGGGTAGGATAATCTTGTTTTCTCGTTTGCATTTGCATAATTTTTAAGTTGAATTGCAAGGCTTCAGGCACATCCAGCTGTGTAAATTTGTAACATGTTTTTAAAAATGTAATGTAAATTTTACTAAAAATGTGAAATTGGGAATTTTAGTGTGAAGCAACTTAAAATGGGACGTGGTCTCTGAATATAAAGATGGATATTTGACATATGGTTGTTGTGGTTTTTTGTGGTGGCTTTTTGTGGTGGCTTTTTTTTTTGTTTCTTTGTGGGGTTGGTTGGTTGGTTGCTTTTTGCTTGTTTGTTTTGGTCTTTGATTTTATTTTATTTTTTATGTCTAAGGAAATGACAATATTTTCATTCGTTCTTTTCCAGATGGGAATGACAGGTAACACTAGTCCCTTTGGGCAGCCTTTCAGTCAAACTGGAGGGCAGCAGATGGGAGCTACAGGAGTGAATCCTCAGTTACCGAACAAGCCAGGCATGGCAAATAGTTTGTCTGCCTTTCCAGCCGACATCAAGAGTACTCCCGTCACCAGTGTGCCAAATATGGTGAGTTGTACCCGCCTGCTTCCCTTATCTATTACGTCTTGATTGTACACTCTAAATTATACAGCTTCTGCAGCAGTGTTGGACCATCTCCGTGGTCATGTAGACGTCAGGAGTTGCCCTGTGGTTCCTCACCGCTGCTCTGAAGCGCATCTAGAAAGTTTGTGTACGGTTTTATGCAGTAATTTAACTTTCTAAGCAATCACAGTATGTTGTTAAAAGAATTACATTACGTCCTTTCACTTAGTCTGGTACGTTTAGTTCCAAACCAGTGCTATTTATATGTTTAAATTCCTAAATCAATTAGAATGTGTGGGATACACTATGAACCTCTTAAACTAAATAGTACCTTTCATATCCTCTGAGTCTAACATGGTAAACACAGCGCATGCATCTCAGTTTGTTATGCATGACTTGCAGCTCACAAGCTTGTGAGAACAGTTCTTCTTAGGACACCTTGCCCAAGTTTGTAGTGTTCTGTTTACTAGAGTTTTCTTTATAAAGTGAAATTAAAGATGCCCGTTTGTCTTACTGTTTCTGCGTACTAATCAAACAGCTTGTGTCGTTTCTATGGAAACTCCAGCTTGTTGCGTTTTATATTCTTATACGTGATGGCAGTTACTATAGAAACTTGTAAAACCTTCCATAAGATGCAAATAGCTTATTTTTAAAATTAACTAGAAAACTGGCTATTTTTTGGCACAAGCAATGCTTGTCCTTCCATCGGTGAGTTTGCTGCCCGCCTGTCACTAATAAAGCTCTATATGTGCGGGAACAGCATGTAATAAGCTTCCTCTTTCCTCCTGGTTTTAAGGGACCACTTCTTAATTTTCCTGTCGTTACACTGTGAAATCTTTAATATCATCTGTCATTTACTGCTTATGATTATGGGAAGGAGCTAGTGAGTAGGATTAAGACCATGTTCAGAATACCACTTGCACTCATGCTGAGTATTTGTAAAAGACAATTTGCTGCGTGACTATGCTAATTTTCTTTTTAAAATACTTTTAAGTTTGGACCAGGTATAAAGCAAATGAATTACTGCCCTGATTCTGCAGAGAACCTACAAATTTGTCCAAAGTGCTGTATTCATCTTAGGGACTGAATGATTCTAAAGCCTAATTTTGTTCTTATTTAAATGTCAGGTTTTGGGAAGCTTAGATCTTAATGTACTCACTTACTAGTATAGGATATAATGGCAGATATTCAGATGGAATAAAAAAGGCATTTGCCATAAAGGCTTGTCTGGAGGTGGGGGAGGAAGTAAAAGAGAAAACTCCCAGTTTTCTTTCTCCAATCTTGTCCAAGAGGCAGAGGGAAGCAAGGAAAACTTACTTTGCCAGTACTGTGAATTGCAGTTTCTTTAAAATGTCGAATACCAAATCTCTTCTGAGAGGACAGTCAAAGCCATCTTTCTTTGTTTCTTGGGTGTCAGAAGCTTCGTATGCCCGAGATACCTTTTTCTCCCCCAAGCCTATAGGGAGAGTAATAGCCCTCTCAGCCAGTAGACATCTATACTGTGGAGCCGAAAGGCTTCAGCCCTGCTTATGACTCTGGCGGTGCTTAGAATTTGGTTATGGTCCTGATGGGGATGGGGGTGGAACCTGCATCTTTCATCTTTAAAAACTGAAGTTCCCATATAAACATTTTTCTTGCAAAGCCAAGAATTTAAAAGGAAATGTCAGACTTGTTAAATTTTAACCTTTCCTTGGCAGCAGTGGGTAAGGCAGTGTAATTATTTGGTAATAGTATGTACATGGCCATATGCTGTTCTTTCCGTGGGGACTTTGCTTTATTCAGTGTACAGTATGAACGGTGCCCTCTGAAAGAGCATGTAGTCAACTCTTGGTTGTATTTTTCCTGCTCGGTGTGTAGCTGTGGGCCTTGTTGACTGCATGTAGTTACATATTTCGGTCAGCCAGTCTTTTCCAAGTGGTCTTTTCTGTGGCAGCCATCACTGGAGCAGATACGTTCTTTGGATTGGTTAATTTTCACAGGGCTGCTCTGAGATAAAAACGCGTTGCCCTGTATTTAAACATGAGCCTGAGAGGCACAAAGAGAGTAAGACTGGAAGAATCTACTGACTCTGAATGTGAAGTTTATAGGCTCTCTCTTGCAAAGGCCTTCCTCGTTTCGTATGTTTGACACTGTTGAGGGGTAAAATAACATTCACGTTGGTTAGATGGGTGCTCCCATCACTTGTGGAAGCGATGCCTCTGTCTCACATCAGGCAACTAAAATACAACCCAAATGGCACTAGTGAAAGGCTGCTTGTGAGAGGCAGGCTCAGCTCCCCAGAGCAGGTTGCAGTGTCAGAGCTCTTACGCCAAGCTTTGTTGCTGCAATTCCTTTGCCATTTGCTGTGACCCGTGATACTTTAGGACCTAGAGATGGTGGTTTGATTGAATGTCTTTGGCCTTGTGTGTTGGTCTGCTGGAGACATGGTTTGTCCTCTTTCCTGAAGGAGGCGGGAGAGAGGTGGGAGAGGGTATGGTGTTACATGACTGAACCTGTGGAGGATCAGTTCAGACTCCACCTCCTATAGCAAGTGAAAGACCAACTACATCTTTTTACAAGATAAAAAAAAAAAGCCCCCCCCCCCAATCCAACCAAAAACCAGGGTTTTTTTGCAAGGTGTTTGGAATCACCTGTCTTGCTAAACCAGCCCTTTAGACTACCCTTATGTTAAAGGGCCCCAAAAGTACTGTTCCATCTGCGACACAAACCCATTTGAAAGAAAACATGGGTTATTTGTGGATGTCTGAGGCCAGAACCCATATTCCAGCACGATGTTAAACACTTTGGTTACCACTGTGGATATCTAAGTAAGAGGAAATAGAAAGATGCAGCCATTGTCTTAAGAGCCCGTGGTCTTGAAAAGCAAGGCATTTTTTAAATACCCCTTTCAGTCTTCTGCTTTTCTCTACAGCAGTATGCGTATGCTCCAAAAAATATGTTTCTTAACCTGCATTATTATAAACATAATTATGTACACTTTGTATGTTCCAAATACCAACCAGGAGTTTTCCCACTGCCAGGCATGACCCTCACGCTGGCAGCCAGGATAAACCTCTGCTGCAGCAGTGGATTTTATTTTTCTAAATCCATATTCAGGCTACCACTCTCCTAAGAACAACCCATTGTCTTTTGGCCCCTGGCTCCCAGATGAAATGTTAGTTCATTGCATCTTCCAGCCCTTGTTCCAAGCGTGACCTTACACTAGACTCTGTGAAGCACATTTGGTTTAATCCTTTAATTAGGAAAGGAGTAACAAACCTTATGGTACTAAAAGGATTCTAAGGTCAACATTAAAGCATTAATTTTCAGTGCCAGCCAGATGGATTGATTTTTTTGTTTGGTTTTGTTTTGTTGTGTTTAGTGGTTTTGATGTGTGGGGTTGTTTTTTTTTTCCTAACTATGGATCTGAACGATACATTAGCTTTGGCTTTATGTGACTGTTACAGCATACAATCACTTTTCCCTACAGAATGGGAAGCTTGAACTCTTGAGTCAATAGCTTGTTTTCAAAAGAAAAATGTTGCTTCTGACGTTGGATGTTTTGGTGACGCTCTGTTGAGATTCCGTGTCGTTTTGTTCGATGCAGGATTGGCAGTGCTCTGCTATGGTGAGATCATACAGAATCTGGCCTGTGGAAGCAAGCCATGCTCAGCACTTTGGCGCCTGGCGAGCATGCAGCCTGTATGGAATCTAGGAACCTCTTGTTTTTTGGAGTGACCAGACTCTGTGGTGCTGTCAGTGGGGGGAACCCTGTTAGACTTTTCCATCAGATCTGTTGAAGCTTTGCAGTGCTACGTATTCTAAGGGTGGTAATGGGTGGCTTCTTTGTGGACATACCAGTAAATCTAGTGTTTCTACATGGGTTAGGACTACAGTGTGTGAAGCTTGGCTTCTGGACACCAGCCTGGTTTCACAGTTATCCTTGTGACCAGCAGATGGAGTTGAGAGAATATTACTTTCTTGGAAGTGGAGGAAATTGTTTCTCCTTGGTGTTCTCTGTTTTTTGGGGTTTTTTGGTTTTTTTTTTGTTTTTTTCCTCCCTTCCCCTGATCATTTACTAAACTGCATCTTGAGTTTTCTGTTGTGTTCGTCCTTGTTTCCATTTCTTTCTATGTCTTTGAGTTTCTTTTTTAACAGCTTTTGATCGGAAGAGAGAACAATGACTGGGGCATGAGGATGTCTTATGTGTGCCTTGCTGTGAACCTTCTAGAGAGAGGAAGAAGGCTTTTAAACTGGGAGGCCGGGTTTAATTAGAACAAGCAGACTTGTAGCTACTTAAAATAGATGACTTGTATTTTGTTCTAGAGAGCAGCAGTAGAAGGCTATTATGAAAAATCTCTATTGTGTCCTTACAGCTTGCTTACTTACCCTTTTAGTGATTTCCATGTGCACATTTTTCCTCGTTTTCACAGCAGAAATGACCTGTGACCATCATCCAGAGGCATACTGTGTGTCTGCTTGCT
This sequence comes from Ceryle rudis, assembly GCA_033439905.1. NCBI lineage: Eukaryota > Metazoa > Chordata > Aves > Coraciiformes > Cerylidae > Ceryle > Ceryle rudis. The sequence continues at coordinate 53,338 of JAAGNO010004004.1, read as the reverse complement.
GCTCTCACCAGCCGTCTCTCAGTCTGGTGGGCTTGCTGTTAGCAGCCCTGACATGCACTCTGAAAATTTCTTTCCCAGGCATGTTCACTCCTCTTCCTCAAGGAAATCCCCCAGTCTAATAAAGAAGGTCCAATGCTGGAGAAACTGTGGTGTTATGTTAGCAGCAAAGTAGGCACCTCTGTTCTGTCTTGGTGCAGGAGTGCATCCTGGGAATGTCCATTGCTTTGAATGGTTTAGTGTTTTAATTTTTGCACCATCCATAAATAACAATGCCAGGCTGGCAAAAGCAAGCTGAAAAAAAAAGAGGATCTGCTCTTTCCACAGCACTCTGGCTGATGTTCTACTCTCCCATCCTCTGCATGTGAGTATTTGTGGTGGAAAATACCCATTGCCATTTCTTACTCTCTTCCATCAGCAGAGGTGCAGTACTCAGTAACCAGCACTCTGACAGCATGGCTTTCCTTCACTTAGTTTCTCATTTGTCTTTTATCCACAGATTGGGATTTTTAATGTTAATTGTTCCTCACTCTGTTTTATGACCCAGGAAATTTCATATAAATCTCTCCTTAAAATTTTGTTCACTAAATTTCCTGTATGTGAGAGCTTGACTCTATCTGCAGGGTCCAATATCAAGCTTTCTTCCTTTTTGTTGCTTTGAAACACTTCTTCATGATGTGTTTGTTGTCATTTGGTGGTCCTTCAAATCAGCTTATAAAGACAAAGCAATAAAACTCCAAAAGTATATCCTTAAGAAGGATGCTGATCCAGCTTTGGTTCCCAACAAAGTCAAGTGCATAATACTGACACGTTTTACTGGTTTTAGAAGAAAGCTCTTTTGGCTATTAAAAGTCAAGTGCATTGAGGGCACTCTAGGACCAACTATTCAAGTTCCTTCAAGAAATGTCATTTCTTGCCACTCGAGCTGTTCTCTCTCTGGAGAGCACCACCACCTTCTGAAGCGGTGTCTGGTTCAGGAAGCCCATTTTTCCCCTCTCAAGTCTTCTGCTTACCCAACGGAGCCTGAGTCTGACTCCTTCTCATACTTGGCTGGGAAGATGAAGCAGCATAGGGTTATTGGGCACAAATGCAAGGGCTTGTGCTTGTACAACCACTCACTCATGTGAGGGGTAGGGTGCTTCTTGAGCCAAAGCAGACCTTCTGATTCCTGGGGCCGGAAGGATTCTTCCTGTATGGATAAGACCAGGCTGTTTAGACCATGCTTGTTTACACTAACTTGTGGAACCAGAGAAGCCACCATCCACATGTAGGGTACCAGAGTGAATTGCAAGGAGTGTAAACTGGTTCTGTGTCACATTCACAGTGAAGGTCTGGAGTCACTGGACAAAACCTGGGTTCATTAAGGACTGCCCTGATGAACACCCCCTTCCTTGATGCCATCAGATGGCTGCTGCTTGTGGTCCTGTGACAGTTTTGTGACAGAAGAGTGTTTCCTGAGTTGTTCAGAGATGGCTCAATGCTGCTTGGAGCACTCCTGCCATTGCTGTTTGTGGGAAAGACTTCTTTCAATCTTAATGTACATGTGTTGGGGTACAGGAGTGGGGTTGATGGCAGTGTGAATATTTAGTTCACATAGAAGTGTTGCTAATGAGAATTATTCTTTGAGGTTACGGTTCACACATATATCCACTTTATGCCCACTATCCCTGTTCTGAAAGGGACCCTCAGGACCACACTTTCAGCCTGTGATCGAAGGGGAACTGCAGCAGTTTGGGTGCATTTCACCTGATGTATTACTGCTTGAGTGAAGGTGGGCTGCAGCCTCACTCTCTGCAGATACTGTAAGCACTGGCTTTTTTAAAGTGTTAATCGATAGACTGTATGTGCCTGTAATGTAAATGCACGTGTGGACGACGCGTTAAAAACCTTTTGTCACTAGTAAGTAACATCCCTGTTCTACTCCAAGATGTCAAGGGTCTGAGAAACCCCAAGTATGAAATGCCACCTCCCTTCTGGTTACGGAGAGAGAAGGTCTATAAAATCAAGAGCTGTATCAAAATAATAATCCTTAGCGACAGTGGATTCTTAATTATCTGATTAATGTCCACTGTTGATTAGAAATGTGCCTTAAAAGAACTGTCATTTTTAAAATGCAGGATTTGTCCTAATACACTGATTCCAGAAAGTGGTATTCTTCTATCAGGGAGAGGGAAGGAACCATGGAAATGAAAAAAGAATATGGAAGAGGAAATGTATTTTATAAGTGTAATGCTAAGCGGGCACTAGGCTGACACTGAGTTCTGCGTAGGGCTGTTTACCTGTTTGAAGGATTACCAGTGCTACTGAAACTGGTGCCTGCTTTTAGAACGAAAGATACATAGCGTTTGACCTTGACAGACAATATTGAGGGCTTTTGAATAAAACTCATCAAAGCATTGAAGATTACTCGTCATCTCAGTAAACTGAAACCATCAGGGACCTTTGTGTCCATCTAAGCCCGCAAAGATGAGATACTTGTGCGTCTGTGCTGCCCAGAAGCACAGGAAGGATTTGCTCTTCAGAATAGGAACAGGGCAGAACTATCCTCCTGTATATTCATGTATAATTTCCATAACTGTAAAGGCATTAATAACTGCTTTACACTATAGAAGTGCTATATTAGTCTGTTCCTAGAAAACTAGTTAATGAAGCTGCCATCTCTGTTGGAGGATTTTAGCTTTAGTGGACTTCCAACTCCTGATCTGTTTTTTTCTGTTTATGGTAGAGCTCAGCAAGGTAGCAAGAGGAGGAAAACCTATCCTTTTTTTTCTTTTTTTTAACCTTGTGGCTGTTGCCATTAAAGCGTTTATTGTAATTGTGGGAGCAGAAGTGCATGAATTTCCTACTTCGTCAAGAAAATTGTTAGTCGTTCAGGTGAAGCAGTGTGAAACCTGCTCGTTATGGAGTGGAATGATTTCTGTGGTTGATGGAGGATTTATGAATCTCTGGTGTGCCTGCAGTGCACCAGCATATCTCCAGTTTTGAACTGGTCCCACAGGCCACTGTTCTTAAAAGACAAACAGGGAAGAGATCAACTTCCTCAAGCAGTCAACAGTCCTGAAAGTAAGATAGATAGTGGAAAGATCATTCGTTATATTTGCAGGTTTAGGACTTTACAAGGTTGCAATAGTGACCAACATAACTGTAGAACTTAGGCAATGTTACAAGTTCTTTTTCTGTGCCTACCTGTAGACACTCTCATCTGGACCAAGACTGCTTGTTCTTCTAACTACTGATAATCCACGATACTTGATCTTCAAGAAATCCTTTTAGGTCAGGGCATCTGTACTGGTACTGCACAGTAGTCATTTCTGTTAACTGGTGGGGAAGTAACAAAAGGAGAGCTTTGGCTTGGGAAACAATTCTTTGACTGGAATGGAAACACCACTTCCAACAAGATTTTCTTTGGCATGGTCTCTGTATTTTTCTGTAGATTGGCTGAACTAATTGTTTCCTATTTGTGACCCAAGAATTGTTTCAGCAAAACCTGTCTGCTCTTGTGGATGTGTTCACAGAAGAAATAGCTCCGTGTACTGGGAGCATAAGTGGATGGGTTTCCTTTGCCCTCTTTTGTCTTATTGCTGTTTTTCTTGCAAGCTCAAGACAAACAGATGAATCAATTTGTCTTTATTTAAGACTTACTGTAACCTTTATAAGTGGCAGAGTCCCCACCTCCTCCATCAGAGCAGGCTACAGATGGTCAATTCTGTCCCTTAAGTGTGATTTTTTTTTTTTTTTTTTTCTTTTCTTTTTTTTTTTCCCCTTAAATGTAGCAAACAGACTTTGGTCAGTAGTTCTGTAGACAGCACTGCACTATTTCCTCTGTTACCTCCCCTGTGTAATCCTGTTCTTCCTATATTCTACTTATAAGTGATCTTATTGGCTGATTTTCCTTAGGTAGCTTGGAAGTTGCTGAGATTTTCTGTGGTAAACCATTTTTACAGTGCACAATCAGTGATTCTTGAGACAGTTTTGTGTTTGTCTTTGAGATTAATTCAGACTTCAAATCACAGGGACTTAAGCACTTTTGCAGTCCCGTATCTGCTCCTGCTAGTAGGCTATGGATGCATTTAATTTTGAAAATAAGGTTTCTGCATTTCATGTCCTTCAAAGGGCTGAGAATGTGGTAGAAAAGCTTCTAAATCAGTGCTGAAGAGCTGATGTGTTACAGCATTTCTCTTCTGCACTGCTCTGAGCCGTGTCTTAGCCTGAAGATTTGCATGGGTATGCAGGCCCTGTCAGGCAGGGCTTGGGCACAGCTACTGAAGTGTGTCCATAAAGAATGGATGCTGGAAATAAACCATTGGGTTTTACAAGCTGATACAACCCAGCGTCACCCTGTAGTTAACTCCAGTACACTTCAGAGGACGTAATGCAACCTGGATTTAGGTGGCCTTTTCTGGGAGAAAACTGTATATACATCTTACCATGGAAATTTTCTCTTTGAAAGGAATACCAGCAGTCACTTGTGAGAAGAAAGGCTAATTTAGGCTTGGAAAAATCAGTCCTGCCTTTTACTGTAATAATTAAGAGACAGTCATATAGTTTTGACTGTCTTCTCCCATTGGACTTATCTTTCTTTTGAGGACAAGAAACTAAGATTGAAGAATATAAAACCTATAATATTCAAATACTCAACAGACTTGAATTCTACCTCCAAGTGTAGTAAGAGCCTACTCCTGTTCGAATTGTGATCTGTCTAATAAGTAGAAGATTTTGGATGGCTTGCTACTTAAACTATTGTTTATAAATGTCTTAACAGAGGGAACCCCTCAGCACGTTTTTGCTGTTTCAGTGTTAGGGTAGAAATGTTTGAGAACACTACAGAGACCAGCATAGCCTGACACAGCAGAATGCTTGGCAAATAGTCTCTTGACAGTGAAATTATTATACAAGATGAAGATCAGAATTGAGACTTGCAAACACGATGCTAAACTCTCTCTGTTCTCTCAGTCCCAGATGCAAACCCAAGTACAGCAAGTGGGGATCGTACCAACGCAGGCAATGGCAACTGGACCAACAGCAGATCCAGAGAAGCGCAAACTGATCCAGCAGCAGTTGGTTTTGCTGCTTCACGCTCACAAATGTCAGAGGCGTGAGCAAGCAAACGGAGAGGTGCGGGCCTGTGCTCTCCCACACTGTCGAACCATGAAAAACGTCCTCAACCACATGACACACTGTCAAGCCGGGAAGGCCTGTCAAGGTGAGAGCACATTGCTGAAGCTACTCTTGCAAATGAGCTGTGTAAGATTTCTTGCATGTTTTGTCAACAGTGTTACTCTTCTTGCCAAGAAGAGCCCTATACCCGGCACAAGTAAGTGCCAAAACTGGTTCTTTAATTAAGCAGCTGCTCCCTTTTTCGTTACCTTTGCCCAGTTTCCATTTCTTACCTCTCCACAGTTGTCAGTTTAGGAAGCAAAATGCAGTATTTGCCCTTTAGAAGCAGAATGGTAGCCTTGCAAGCATCTTTCATCTCCTCTGTTGTATAAAGAGGATGTGGTAGCCAGTGCGTCTTTGTCTTAGGTTTTAGTGCTGGTTCCTTTCATTTGTTATGGTGTTACTGGTGGGTCCCAAAAAATTTTGGTTGCCTTTAGCCATGTTTAGTTCTATGTACAGTATTGTTTGTTAGAGAAAGAACAGAGTTACTCTAAAAGATTAGTTAATTCAAAACCTATTAACCAAGGAGTGACCTTAATTCTATTGCTTTTCCTATTACAGTTGCTCATTGTGCGTCTTCAAGACAAATCATCTCCCACTGGAAGAATTGTACTCGGCACGACTGTCCGGTGTGCCTTCCTTTGAAAAATGCCAGTGACAAAAGAAATCAACAACGTAAGTAGTTGGTTTGCTGCTGTTGCAGTGGAATGATACTGTTAAAGTAAAGCTCATCAAATGTGTGGTGTAGGAATAAACTCCGACAGTGTCCCAAGCCTTGGAGGATAGAGAAGAGCTTTTAGGTTAGGTGCGATTAAAGGCAGAGGAGAGAGGAGCTGGTAACACTGTCCAAATTAATCCATTGAGGGTACTCTCATTACAGTTTCAGGAGGGTGGGTTTTGTTTTTGTTTTGTTGTGGTGGCTTCTTTGTTTTGTTGGGGGGGGTTGGGTGTGGGGGGTTTTTTGTTTGTGGGGTTTTTTTGTTTGTTTGTTTGGGT
>JAAGNO010004004.1:19922-46473 GCA_033439905.1 Ceryle rudis | reverse complement strand
GGGGGGGTTGGGTGTGGGGGGTTTTTTGTTTGTGGGGTTTTTTTGTTTGTTTGTTTGGGTTTTTTAATAATATAAATATAGAGCTATTTGGAGGTAAGGATTTTGTTTTCCAGGAAGTTTGGCAAAAAAAGATCCATCCTCTGTGTTGAAATTAGTAATTTGTTGCAAGGGATTAATTATGTTTGGCCTTCAAAAAATGTGTTGAAAGCTTCGCTTTTTAACGACATGGTCCATTTATGCGTAACATCCGTATTACGCACTTGCTATCAAAGTGCTAACAGCATCTAGCACAACAGAACTGGGCTTTTCTATGCAAACTGCTGTAGAAAAGTAGTTTGTGCAGCATTTGTTTGTACATCATTCGTACAATTTATCAAAAGAGAAGACGCTTGAACAAAAACAGGCCTTAAAAATAAATTTGTTAGGGAATCAAACAGGATGTGGTTTGAATGCAACAGCATTATAATGGATAAACAGAGAGGTTGGCTCTCTTGATGTATATGGGGGAGAGAAATAGGAAATCTCCTTCTATCCAATTTATCAATAATCCAGTGGTAGTAATCATTGAAATTTGTATCGTAGTGTGCTGAGCTGCAGGGTTCTTTGTTCTGGGTTATGTCTCTGAGTCATACATGTTAACACTTCGTGGTTTGTTTGAAGGTGAAGATGAACACTAAAAATACTTGCTTACCTATATTACAAAGGATAGCCCGGTTTAGGTGTTCAGAAATCTTTGTGACACAACGTACAGTATGTTTAGTTTGAAAACGCTGTGCCTGATCAAGTGAAAACTAGCCTAAGCTAGGTTAGTTTAAGCCTAGGTTAGTTTAAGATATGAAGAAAATGTTAGCTCTCAAGAATGAATAATCATAGTAAACTGCAGGGCGGAGGGGGTCTAAATATGGCAGAATATGATGAGAACATTTAGAAAGGGAAAAAGAAATGAGAAGGACAGTGACTCTTCTCTTGGTTTAGGTTGGTACTATGGAGCTGTTTCTGTACAATCATCTTACTCCATATTTTAGTGTTTAGATTCTTTGCCAGGAACATCTGTGCCAGGTTTCATTTGTATAGTTGCTGTTTTTTAAGTAATCTTGAAGTGTCTTTTATTGTCATTGTTAACAGTAGCATGACTTGTTAATAGGATGTGTTGGGACAAGATTGAAATCCTTTCTGTTCCACATGGCTCTTGCTGTGTATGCCACGTATATCTCTGGGGTGGGTATGGGGAAACTGCCAAACAAATGTTATTTTGCACATGCTGAAGCATTAAGCTTGTCTTTTGAATAGAGCAGTAACTCCTGTGTTTTGAAGTAATCACTTTAAATTTGGTTGAAATGTTTCGAGGTTTGGAGGGTTGTTTTTGTTAGAAGTACTTTTGCTCCCTGCTGAGCCCACCACAATTTGTCTTACAAACTCTCTCAAACTGCTGTTGATACATTTCCCAGTTTTATAGTTATTTTTCTGAAGAGTTATCCTGTCGTGTACATGCTTGAGCTTCTTAGTTCTGTTCCTGGCCTAGGCAGGTGTGTATTGTGCCACCACACAGCTACTGGCTCTGCTTCCGCTTGCAGCTCTCTAGCTGGTGATGTGTGCTGGGCTTGATGGTTGTTACGACCTGGGATGTTCTCGGGCAGTGCCTGATGTGCTTCATTCTAGCATCAGGGGTATCTAGAAAATATTTGGAATAGCTGCTCAGCTGAGTGAGACTGTAAGGTGCAGTTGTAAACATGGAGCTTGCCTGCACTGTATTTTACCTTGTAGGAAAATTTGAAATAAAATGCAGTGAGGAAAAAGATGGGTTGAGAGAGAATAAATTTAAGACAACTGATCTTTATATAAAAATGTGATTTTAAAGACTGCACCAGAAATTCTGGACTGTGTGGACTTGGGGATGAAGAGTGGAAATCTGATGAGGGAAATGGAAATAGGGACTGGTATCTGGCCGAGGGAGGAAGTTAATAAGGTTATGGGCTGAAAAGGAAAGGAGACCTGGCTGTGGAGCATTTGGGAACTACCTCTTTGTAGAGAAGGAAAGGAGTACATCGGTGCACAGGGAAACGTGTTCGGAAGAGGAGGCAGCAACTGCTTCACTAGAGCCTGTTTTCTGTGAAAACTGGAAGTGAAATCCAGTTCTCTCAAGTCTTCCTGTTAGTAAGATAGTATGTCTTTAAAAATCTACAAACAGAATGTGTATCTAGTTTTTTTCAAGTGCTGGAAATGATACATAACAGTGACCTACCTGCCCCTAGTTATTCCACGGGGCCCCATGATAGATGGTTAGCCCATGGATTGAGACGTTCCGTTCATTGACTAATAACGATGCTGTGCTGTGAAGGCTTTTAGTTTAATGCTTAACTTAAAAATTAAAAATGGCATTGGGGGTGAAGTTTTAATACTGATACTTCCTACTTTAAAGTTGCTCATAAAATCTTTACCCAGTGATTTGATTTATGATAACAGCCTTTAATTAAAGAATCGTGTATGCTTGCCTTTTGTATAGCTGCCACATTCTGGGTGTAGGACAGGTTTATGCTCAGGTGAGTCAAGGTCACCAGCGGAATTTTTGCTCCAGCCTCTATAGCTGGACTGAAAGTAATGAGCAGAGTGAGGAGCTGCAGGACAGAGCGTTTGAACACTGCCAAACAAGTCTCAATTCCAGAATTTGGAAGCGAAAATGAAAAATTTAAATCTGGCTTCTCCAAAATGGATTAACATGGTTGCTTTCACTGTGCTGGTCAGATTAGAGAAGTGCTTAAAATAGCATTAGGAGTCTGTGTTTAAAATAAGTTCTAAACAGGTGGAGGGGTTCCCCTCTAGAAGACAGGAATGCAGTTTCATTAGGGCAGCATTATCTGCTTTGCACACTGAAACAGCAATCCTGTAGATGAGGTAGCCTTTGATCGGTCAGGTTACACCTGGAGGGCCCAGTCAGGCCATTCAGGAAGGTCTGGGGCTGCTTCACTTGTGTTTATAAAAGTGAAAGTCCAAGTAAGCCGAAGTCCTGTACAGAGTTAGCTTCACATTTGTAGCTTCTGTTATGAGCAAATCAGTATCTGAAGCATCAGGTAATAAAACAAATCACAGCAGAGCTGCTTCATGTAGCAGTGACCTAATGCGATAACTCTTGTTTGTTTCAGTGCTGTATTTATTTTAATGAACTGGATTTCCTCTGGTATGTGTCACAGAAGGGGCTGCGTTTGCACTTCAGCTGTCCATGGAAGTTTAATACTTTCTTGCTCCCTCATCTTGTTTGACACATTGAGATAACATCAAGTTGTTCATGTAAAACCAATGAACAAACACACCAAAAAAAAAACCCTTTAAACCAGATTCCTGATGTAGTGAAAATACTCAATATGGTATGATACCGAGTTATAGAAAAGCTGAGACCAAATAGTAAGAGCCACTCCTTTCCCTCTTGCAAGCATACCTCCGGCTGTAGGAATGTAGCCTGTCCCCTAACAATAACACTGCAGTTTGAAGCGTGGAAGGAACATTTGGCTGTTTCAGCGAGTTTTGCCCACTGGAATAGGTACATGTGTGGAACTTCATGGTGATCATTAGTCTTTCCAAATTGGAAGTCAACCTAGTGAGCTTCCTACGAGGTCCCCTTGCGATGACGGTGGTGGTTTCATGAATAAACAGTGGGGCTTTTTTCTGTTTAGAATAGACTCGCTCTCCACAGTGTCGCTTGACGTGAAATTCAAACTGTCAGCTCTGACAAATACCCAAACTGAGTTTTTATAAGTAGTCTCTGGCCTGGAGCAGAAATTGAGATCTGGAAAACTGATCTTGCTGAAGTAGACTTCCCTAGAATTGGCTGGATTGTGGTTGCTAAAGGTGGTCTAACACAAGGGCTGAACTTGTGCTTCGTAGTAACCAATCCCACTGTCAGAGCTCAGCCTAAAACTGTGGGCAAAAGGTGGTTGACTTCTCCAGGCTCTGCCTTTGCTTCAATGTGAGTTTCAAACCAAGTTTGCAGTCCTCAGAAGATCAGTGCCAGCTTTGTTCTCCAGAAGACCACGAGGAATGGTGACATGCTTCGCCACCCTCAGTGGGATGGCTAGAAGACTTTCTCTTGTTCCCAGCCTCCAGCATCACCGGTGGCCATTCTGTCACCTCCAGGGACATGCCTGTGATTCACAGCCATTGCTGAAAGCGTATGGGGGTGTTTTGTTGTAACTTTTCCAGAGAAATATCGTTCACTTTATTGAACAAGCTGGAGTTTTTATTAGCTCCTGAATCGATCCTGTGCTGTCACAACAATCTCAAGTCTTTTGAATTTCAGGATTGCGCAAGTTTTGTGCTATTTAAGCTTTTTGGAGACTTCCTATTTCCGGGCTTGCACTTGTGTAAAGACATCATCTTCTTAGACTGTGTGATGCCAGAGTGCTACGTACAAGTCCAACAAGAAATTTGTACAGCAGTTGCTCTTTAATATGACTTTTTTTTTTTTTTTTAATGAAACTGATATGGTTTCAGGCACCTTCTGTCTTTGTTTTTAAAATTAATTGGAAATGATCAGTGAGTTCAGAAGTTATTAACAATGTGTCCACAGAGCATAAGCATTTGTAAACCTAATTTCTGGGGTAAACCCAGCATTAAAAATACTGTGGGTTACCCTTGGGGGGAAAAAGGGATGTTTTCTGTGGGGCTGCTTATTCTGGAGAGGGACATTTCTGAGTGTATTTAGTTGTAGTTCTTTGGCAAATGAGATCAAAGTGAATTCTCATCTGGAGAGGGCAAGGTCTGGACTCTGTAATGTGTGTATGCTCTCGCGGATGGAAGCTGAAAGCACGGGTATCTTTTTCAGTGATTCTGTTTCCATGGTGGGTAAGGATTTAAGAAAGCCTAGATAATGCTGGTAATGTCTCAGAAGGCTTGTTTCCCTGATTTAATTTTTTTCTAACCACGTGTGTCTCCTAATATTTCAAGAAAACAGCTATTGTTGCCTGTATTAAAAGCCATTATTGTTGTTATGTTTAGCTCACAACTTTGTAATGCACATTACATATTTAATTACTCGAGGGGGCAAATGGGAAGTCTTCCACCAGTGTCTCGGTTATCAAAATGCGGAGGCTCCATAGTGAAGGGTGTACTCCACGTGTCGTTCACAGTGGAACTTGTTATTACTTAGAATGGCAGCTAAAACGAGGACCAGAAAGCAGATTTTTATTCACTTCTGGGTTTAGTAAAAACTTCTTTTCCCCGTTGTTTCCATTTCCTGGAATGTTTCTACAGTGGAAATGACTCTTCCATACATCCATGTGGTAAGAGAGGTTGGCTGATTGTGGTGGTCATATATGTTAATGAATAACTAAATACTAGTATCTAAATCCTTTACCAAAACCCGTGGCAGGCTCATCCCCCTTCTGACTCTTCCAATTATTTTGGATTTTGTCAGTACAATCCAAAACTCATCAGGGTTTTTCCTATCTCTGAATAACTTGGGTTTTAGGGTAATTCGGCCTTCAGAGGTTTCATCTACTGACTGCTTGGAATGAGAATTTCTACCAACAGATCTTCAGTTATTACCTTTCGTGTCCAAGTTTTTCTGCTGAGCTCAGGATCTCTGTTCTGGAGCCAAATATTTTTGACCAAAAATGGGATTGATGGGAAAGAGGGAAGCAGAGGAATTAATTTTTTTATTTCCCCTTCCACCCCCTGTCTACTGTCCCAAGCATGAAAATCCGATTTAGTCTTATATTAGAGCCGATACTTCATGAATATTACAGTAATTATGGGTTTATCTGCTCGAAATTTACAGCGCATCTCTTTAGATTGCATGTATAAATTGCTAGGGTGGTTTGTGTCCTAAAGAGTCAAAGGCTGAGGTTCCCTAACTGGCACCTCGGGTGTCATTCTGTCCTTTGGCAGAAAAATATATACCATATAACTATATGAATGTTGTGTTGATTCTTGACATGATTTGTTCTATCGTCTCTCCCCACTGATTTTTTTTTTTTTTTCTCCTCTCTGTTTTTACAGCTCTTCTAGGATCGCCAGCTGGTGGAATCCAAAATTCCATTGGTTCTGTTGGCACAGGCCAGCAGAATACTCCATCACTAAGTAATCCTAATCCAATTGACCCCAGCTCCATGCAGCGAGCCTACGCTGCTCTTGGACTGCCATATGGCAACCAACCTCAGACCCAGTTGCAGCCCCAGGTACAAGGCCAACAGCCGGCACAGCCTCAGGCTCACCAGCAGATGAGGACCATTAATGCATTGGGTAGGTGGAAAAAAACCCACCAAGAAATTAAGGTGTTAAAATAAACTGAACTGTTGAGTTTTTTAGGGTAGCCTAGTCATTTACTTGATCTGGGTAGTGACTTTATGTTCACGGTAGATTCATTTTAAGTTATTAATAATTTATAAACACTGCCATTATTTACATTTGAAGATTAGAAAGGTTTGAATATATTGCTTCTGCCAAATAGTAGTTTTTATTTTCTTGTGAAGTATAGTCCATAGCTTATTCTTGTCTGAGGTGATTAGACAGAATTGCCAAAGGCTTTTGGTTTAACAAGTATTTTACCTGTTCCAGCTGACAGGTCTATCTCAAATGCTAATTTCTTTATGCAATTTAATTGTTGGTATTATCACCCTTTAGCTTATTGAACTAATCTTAGGAATTTATGAATTTTAAATTTTAGTAGACTCTTTTTTTGTAGGGAAAAAAAAATAATCAGACTGAAAGTCTTGATTCCATAGGTAGCTCCATATATGCACCACAGCAGATATTACCATAAAAGTACTTACCTGATGCACTGTTTCTTTTGTTAACCAGCTGAGTCAGTGAAGTGTAGTTTTGCCATGTTATTGTTAAAATTATGAACTGAGTACCAATGATATTTTATTTTGTCCCAAAGGAGCCAACCAGATGAACCTTCCTGCAGGAGGAATAACAACCGACCAGCAAGCTAGTCTAATTTCTGAAACTGCTCTTCCAACATCCCTTGGGACAAATAAGTAATGCACACGTTTTCATTCTTGCTCAATTAAACATTTATTTACATGCTTATGAATATTAATAAAGAGCATGCTTTAAACGCTAATTGTGTTGACATGGAAATGATCAGTCACGTTTGTAGCTACACTCTTCTTTCCTACTTCAATTCTGCATCTACCACTTTGTTGCCCCAGAGGGCCCCAGAATGTTTAGTAGTTTTAAATCAATTCCCAAAGGAAGAACGTTTTGTATTTTTAAGTGTACAAATGCCTTAACAGTTGTGATTCTTTATCGTTCGCTCCGTGTTTTAGAAACTCTTGAGCTTTGCTCCTTTACATGTTGCAGTTTGATACAAATCCTGCAAGAGCCTCCAACTAAGCTGGGGATGGAGCATGTAGCAATAGGACGAGGGGCAATGGTTTTAAACTAGAGAAGGGTAGATTTAGATTGGACCTCTTTACTACGAGGGTGGTGGAGCACTGGAACAGGTTGCCCAGGGGAGGTGACTGATGCCCCATCCCTGGAGACATTCGAGGTCAGGCTTGATGGAGCTCTGAGCAACCTTCTGTAGTTGAACATGTCCCTTCTCACTGCAGGGGGATTGGACTGTATGACCTTTAGAGGTCCCTTCCAACCTAAGGCATTCTGTGATTTTTATATCAGAATTTCACTTAGAGAATATATGATACAATAGCTAGAAGTGGTGAAAGCAACTATTAAAAAATTCCTTTGGACATCAAACATACAACAAAGCAGCATTCTTGTAGTGTAATGGTCCCTTTTCTTCATATTTTAGCCCACTAATGAATGATGGCACGAATTCTGGCAATGTTGGAAACCTCAGCTCAATGCCAACGGCTGCACCCCCTTCCAGTACTGGGGTAAGGAAAGCATGGCATGAACATGTCACTCAGGACCTGCGCAATCATTTAGTGCATAAACTGTAAGTATTCGCCATGTCTGCATATTTCTCCTCGATGCTTTTAAAGAATTTCAATACAGTAGTTCTACTGTTAAGCTGAAAAGTTGTAGAGAAAGTTCTTAGTAGTGGTTCTCTGATGCTGGGCCTCTGAGGATGAGCTGCTACCTTTAATACTCCTCTTCAGTTCATTCTTCACACTCATTAAGGAGCGGGCGTGAAATTAGATTAGATTGCTAGTAAATTACCTCTGCTGTAGTAAACAAGTTTTTAGGCTCCAGACTATTCAAACCGCTCATTTTTTTTATATCACCGAATTTGCTTTAATCTTGTGGGAAACAGTATCATGTTGTGGATTTTTTAGACAATTTTGATAGTTTTTGCGTATCTGATACATAACATTAGGGAATGTCCAGGGTGAATATCATAAAGGGGTATTGAATTGGTTTTTTTCCTTTTATTCTTTCTCCTTTCTCATAGTGTCCAAGCCATCTTCCCCACTCCTGATCCCGCAGCACTGAAGGATCGCCGCATGGAGAACTTGGTGGCTTATGCCAGGAAAGTGGAAGGAGATATGTATGAATCTGCTAACAGTAGGGTATGTTGCTTCAGTCCAACTACTCAGTATATGCTAAAGAACAGTAGTGTCACAAGTCTCAGAACCATGATGAAAACCTCAGAGAATCATTTCACTGCTTCCTTGGTGAGGAAAGTCATGCTTCTGTCTCTGACAATGTTTGTATATTTCCAAGCTGTCTGATCAATGTCACTCCAAGCTAATTCACCTCCCTCAGCTCCATGAAAACTACACAACATTCTCCCAGCCCTATTTGCTTTCCTCCTGAAAGTGTGATTGATGTGCATGAGGATTGGAGCACAGATTGCAGTTCTTGATGTACCCCTTACCGACTCTTTGGAAATCTGTGTAAATAGTAGTTTTAAAACTTTCTTAATGCCTCTTTACAACTGGAGGTTTTCTCTAGGAGTCAGTCCTGTTACACTGCCTACCTTTTACCTACACTGTTGGAGTCACTTCTCCCCTAGTCACCAGCACTGAGAGTGATTTGACTGAGTGATTTGACTGCAGCTCCTTCACATGTCAAGCTGTCAGTTGCCCATGTTTGTCCTTGTGCATGGCAGAAAAGACAGAATTCCTGTTCTTGTTCGTGATTTTTGCTCTGTCTGCAAAAGGAGGTGTTTAAATATCTGTTACTCAGAGGGAGCAAACCCCTGTTGAATGAAATACTGAGGAGGTTATTTCATTATGACACTGTGGTAATTCTAGGGAAGGAACCGCTCCCTGATAGTGTTCACCAGGTAAAGGTGGCTTCAGTAGCACCAGTAGTAATACCAAGTGAGTTCTTACCTGATCAGAATCTTGAGGTCCTTTCTTAAATAAGGTAAGAGTATCTAAAGAGAGTATTTAGTGGCATTTCAGGTACTAATCGTCAGTAAGACAGTTAGATTTAGTCTGCCCCTCTCAAACTGTCTCCTCGAAGAGCCGAAGGTGGAATGCAAGTTTAATTTGCTAGAGGCGGATAAACAGTGGCCATACTCTGCTGCTGCTGTGTCAACATTGGTCAGTGATGATATCCTGTTCTCCTTGTGGCTACCAAGAGGTGCTCTAGCAAGGCAGACTCGTGCATGATCACCCTTGGTCTCCCTGGCAGCTTGAGAGAACAGCTTTAGAGAGAACAAGGCAGGCTTCTAAATACCTTCTCATTAAGGGTGAGCATAGTAGACTTCTGGGTATAAAACTTAAATGTCTTTTGACCTCTATGCCAGACAGATAACCAGAAGTATCTTCACTGCTTAAAACAGATGTCAGAGCCTCATTGCCAGAAGACTCTTTCATGGGAATTCATCTAATATATTTGGCTTCAAGCAGCAAACTTGGAAGAAGGGAGTAATTTAGAATATATTAAGGATGCCATGTGGAATTGCATCCTTCTTTTAGAGGAGCATCCATTCTACTTTGACATTGAAGAACAGATCAGTATGAGGCATCATCGTAAGCAGTTTGACATTCCTTTAGTGTCACGTACTCCTTGTGAACACATACCTTTCAGGAATCTTTGCAGCGGGAAAGTAGCGCAATATTAAATGTGCAAGTAAGAAGTTATAGGTGAAGTGTCTTGAGCAAGAGGAGGGAAGGGGCTGTGGTGCTTTTGAATAGGACAGTAGAAAGTATCTGCACTGGGGATTTTGGAGACATTTGGAGGAGGAAAGTGACCTAACACCAAAGCTTTATATTGCAACGCTGGCCTTTCTGAACAAGGCCGGTGAGGAATGCCTATCTTGTATTAGTCTTCTGAAATGAATCCAATCCTACTGTAATAACAGATTCTAGTTGTGAGGAAAATTGGATGAAGACAAAATGATTGTGCGACAAGCATCACTTAGCCTTTGTTCCATTTAACAAGGGGGTTTAAGAGCATAGGTGACCCCGCAAAAGAATTGTAGTCTTGAAGGTTTGGGGTTTGTTGGTTTTTTTCCTTTAAAAAATGCATAATCCATTGCACTTGGCAGAAATATGTCCAGCCATTGCTGATGAGCAAAATTGTCTTCCTTGCTGTGCACTGTGACTGTCTTATTTGATCTGTTGTCATTGTGGATGGAGTAAAATGGATTTTCCATCTTGTACAGATGTGATGTTTAGTTGTCTGTGCTGGTGAACTATGTTTCACTGATTTCCTCCATTCCTTTGGGGGTTTGACTGTTTTTGTTTATTCCATGTGACAATTGTCAGACTCCTTAGGAAAATAGTTCTTTTCTTTATGTAAAAATTGATCTGTCCTTCACATCTGTCTCCTGAAGTTTATTCAATGTAACTGTGTTGCTGGGAATATCTTTTTCTTTTGTCTGTGGATTAGTGGAATTGCTTTTTAAGAAAATAATGCTTGAAAAATATTAACACAAACTAAATCACAGCTTCCTGTTGGTTTTTGACCAAGCAACACTGAACCTACAGTATTCTCCTCTGTCTCCTCAGAGTAGATATGATGGAGAGCCAGAAAGCCAAGTTTCATGTGTTTTCTGGAAGCTTTATTTTTCGTTTTCTGCATTAAAGCAGTAATGAGACGGTCTCAATTTAACAGAAATCTGGAAAGAAATATTTCTTGTTTAAATAGGCAGGTGTATACACTTTAAAAAAAATAAAAAAAAAAACCAAAAAAAAAAACCAAAACCCACAGGTGACTACATGGCTTCTGTTGCTGCTTTCTTACACTTGACACTGAGGTTTGGTTGTTTTGTTTTTTCTTTCTTTTCAGGATGAATACTATCATTTGTTAGCAGAGAAAATCTATAAGATACAAAAGGAACTAGAGGAGAAGCGGAGGTCTCGTCTGCATAAACAAGGGATGCTGGGGAATCAGCCAGCCTTACAGACCCCAGGACCTCAGCCCCCTGGTATCCCGCAGGTGGCTGCTGCCATGGGCCAGGCACAGCCCGTGAGGCCGCCCAGTAAGTACTTCTGCAGGAGTTACCTCTCCATTTCAGCTCTGCACAGTTTGTGCCCTTGGGCTCACTCATGCTAATCTCAAGTTCTTATTTTAAATTGCTTTTTGTTGACCATTCTTCTGTTGTGTTGCAGATGGGCCTATGTCCATGCCAACCGTGCCTATAAGTCGCATGCAGGTTTCTCAAGGTATCTATGTTTCCCTCTCTAATGACACTTTGTGGGTTCAAAATAGTTAGAAGGAAAAGCTGGTCTCCTGGTTTTCTTTTGGAGTCGGGGTGAGGGGAACTATTTGGTCTCCCTTTTTTCAGCATCATCTTGCTTGTTGCTCTGTGGTAGGAACTGTCTCGGTGCAGTCTTGTCTTAAAAACTGGCAATACGCACTCGAATCTGTGTGACCACTGATATCCTATCATGGTGTCTGATGCAAAGTGCATCTAAAAAAACCCTCGTAGCTTGTTTGTAGAACTGATCACTTGCCATCGCTGGTTTAGGCTGCTGCGGACTCATGGGTGTGGGCTTTCTTTCCTGAAAAATACAAACCCATGACTTCTAGGTGCTTCAGCATACTTAAAAAAAAATTGTCCTCAACTATTTTATTTCTTGATTGAATGCTAGTAATAAACTGAAACTTTTCTTGAAATGTCCTTGAGAAGTTACATCCTTTTAAAATTCATTTTAGTAGGAGTAAAACTCTATAGCAAGAATAGTACTATAATTATTTCTTTACACATTTAGTCCTGTTAGAGAAGCTTGGGTATTTTGGAGGAATTAAATATTTTTATGTGAAAGGCACAACAGCTTTTTAAGTGTATTTTATTAGCTTTTGTCCAGATTTGAGGCTAGGAGTAGTGCTTTCATATATTCGATATGTATTTTCATTATATTTATTTCAAACATTTCAGTGAGGCCTAAATAAGACACTGCTGTTTCAAGGCAAATACCTAATTTTAAGACACTACCTCAAGGTATTACTTACAAATAGCATCCTGTCTTTATAAATCATCCACACTTTTCATCTTTTGTAGTTTGGTTTTTTACACACCGAAAGTTACACTTCACCCTAGCTGGTATTCTTCTAATTATTTCTTATGTCCTGATTTCTCTCGTAAGCCAAGTAATTTGCACAAAAGTTAAGTGAAAAAGATGAGGTGGAGGGCAGTCAAGCATTAGTCATAATAACTGTGGATTGTATAGTAGAGTTATAGGTACGTGATGATGACTTGTTCCTAATGAGTTGTTTTGGGGGTGCATTTGCAGGAATGAATCAGTTTAACCCCATGTCCATAGGGAATGTACAGATGCCACAAGCGCCCATGGGACCCCGTGCAGCTTCTCCGATGAACCATCCTGTACAAATGAACAACATGGGCGCCGTTCCTGCGGTTCGTACTGCTTGTTACCGACTTCTTCTCAGAATTGGTTGATTACATTTAGCAGTCTTAATGCTGTTCTGAAAAGGCCGTGTCAAGAGAGGAGAACTGTAAATTGTAGGATAATTTCATGGAAATGTACCGAGTCTGTCAGGATTTTATTGAGGCATCTGCTTTCAATATTTGTTTTTTTTACAAATAATCTTTAGAGAGAGAGATGCTAGAGATGCAACAGTCTCTTAATGGTCTGTGGAAGAGCATAATTCTTTAAGAAACTGTCTTTTCAGTATATAAATCTTTAATTCTCCATGAAAACATGTTTTTATTCTTTAGAAAAACAAAAATATTTTCACTTTCACAGGTTTCTCTCTGTTAGCTCAGAGAAGAAAATGGGAGTTTTAACTCTCCACTAAGAGTTTGAATATTACCTGCTTAAAAATTACTTTCTCCTGAATACTGTGGAACAGATGGCTAAAGTTATATGTATATGCCCACTTCCACTTGGTTTACTGAAGCCAGTTTTTCTTCTATTTTTTTGGCCTATCTTTTGGTCCATTACACTGAGGGTATTTTCTTTTGTCTTGCTACATAATACTTAATCGTAATATTTGTCATTTTGGTGTTAATTTTCAGATGGCAATGTCTCCTTCCCGAATGCCTCAGCCACAGAACATGATGGGAGCCCATTCCAACAACATGATGGGTCAGGCTCCTAACCAGAACCAGTTCCTGCCCCAGAATCAATTCCCAGCATCCACTGGGGCTATGAATGTGAACAACGTGGGCATGGGTCAGTCAACAGCCCAGGCAGCACAGGTAACATGTGCTTTCTAATAGAGTTATTTACTCTTATTTTTTTTCCTCAAATTTCTTTTATTTCTGTATATTTATATGGTGATTGCTTATTGTAGTCGCCCCTAACTTTGGGGAATCCTGGGTTACATTTACATTCTTCATAGGCTCTTACACAACATGTCTATATAAGCTAACTGGGGGAAACACCTGATTTAAACTCTGAAAAGAATGCACACCGATGAGATTTTTAGGGAGAGTATCAGAAATTAGTTTATGGGATGTTTGTAAGCATATGCTTTTTTTGGTTGTGTGTGCACCTGAGTAGCTAACTTTAAATAAGGAATTGCAGTAACACAGTTCTGGAAGATCTTTGAAGGAATGTGTTTTAACCCCTGTACTTGTGAAGAGAAGATTGATAGGAGTTTTTTCTGGTACAGTAGTGGTCAGTGAAGCAGCAGCTGTGCTTATGATGCCACAGCTTTTCTACAGGGATAGGCTTGGGTGTTTGTTTTTTTTTTTAACTCAGAATTCAAGTAATTTAGGTTAGTTGAGACCTCCTGAGTTCTCCAGTCCAGCCCCATCCTCAAATGAGAGCTAACTTAGATATGGTTACAATGGGCTCTGTCGAGTCAAGTTTGGAATATGTTGTGGGTGGAGCATCTACAGTTTCTTGGGCCCTGGCTTGGCCGTTCACCTTTCTGGTGAATATTTTTTTTTTTTTTTTTTTTTAATTTTATTCTTCTCCCTAATGCCCTTAGTTCAATAAAACTGTGTACACACAATACATGCTTCAAATTTGAAACCTCATCTGCAGGAAACTGTCAATTGATTTAGATTTCTAATAGTAAGAGGTACATATGAGGATAGAGTATTCTTATTTTATCACTAGTTATCTGATGAAATCTTTAGTAATAACTATAGTTTAAAAGTCTGTGTGCATCCAGAATACTTTATTGTTGCTGCTCTGAAAAACAGATCCACAATTTTCCTAAGCAGCTGGAGTAGTCAAATTAGAATTTAAAAATCAAACAAACCCACCAAAACCCACTCCTCCAATGTCTTGCACTGTGCAGTGGTGCAGGCAATAAATGCGTTGAATTCTCTTCTAGAACAGGCATGCTGTAGACTCCTGGCCTAAAGTGTATTTGCTTGAAACCATTTTGTATACAAAGTCTGACCTTTGCCCAGCTAATGGCATGATTTAGAAACTGTCTGTCTGTGGGTTTCTGTGTTACTCGGAGATCGTGAGGATTCACTCTCTGTGCCAGTAGAATTAATGTAAAAACACGTGCATGGCACATCTAGGTCTAGGAGCAAGGTCGTTGATTAAGAGCTGATGAAAATGATGAGGGAGGTCATCAGAGCGGAGTCATTTGCAGCATTAGTTTATAGCTGATCTCACGTGCAGACTTAGAGTGTACTTCTAAAGAAGACTTCAGTGCTGTGTTTGAAAGGATAAGTGTGATTCCTAGAGTTTGGAGAGTCATGTTTCTGTAAGAAAATCTCTCTCTCTAGCAGGGGCAGGTTCCCAGTGCTGCTCTTCCCAACTCCATGAACATTCTGGGACCGCAGAGTGGGCAGTTACCATGTCCACCAGTGACCCAGCCACCTCTACATCAGACGACACCACCTGTCTCCACTGCTGCTGGGATGCCACCTATTCAGCACCAAACGCCAACCGGAATGACTCCTCCTCAGCCAGCAGCACCCACTCAGCCATCAACGCCGGTCTCATCTTCGGGACAGACTCCGACACCAACGCCAGGTTCTGTTCCCAATGCGACACAGACACAAAGCACACCTACAGGGCAGACCGCAGCACAGCCGCAAGTCACACCGCAACCTCAGACCCCAGTGCAACCCCCGTCTGTGCCAACCCCACAGCCATCCCAGCAACAGCCAACATCTGTGCAGGCACAGCCACCTGGCACTCCAGTAAGTACCAGCTAGTTGTGTTTGTCTTGTGTAGTGACATTCCACAAGAGTTCTCCCTGTTTAGCACCATGTCATGAATGTATAGAGCCCATAGCTGTCAATAGTAGCTTCTACTTTAGACCAAAGGGTTCATTATAGAGATGTGTGGAAAAAAAATAAAAAAAATTTGTGTTCAGATGTTCTCAGCATTGTTTGAAGGAGGGGGGAGTTTTGAATGACTTGGAACTGCTCAGAGTAAAACTGTCAGCAGTGTGCAGAAAGATGAGGTGTAACCGGCCTGATCTTGTATTTGGCCTTAATCAGAATCAGACTTTTCTGATCATGAGATTTGCATAATTTATTTTTTTTTCTTTTAAGATGCAGTCAGGGTGAATGCACGCTTCAAGGAATGTACAGAATTTTCTCTGTAAGAGAAGCCACTTCGGGGCAGAATTCTTCCTTGGCTTCTCTGTAAAGCAGAGTTATTAAATGTGTGATACTGAAACTTGGCTACAGTGAGCTCCTGTATCCATGTTCTGCACTGTTTTAGAATATCATCTCATGTCTCTTTTGTGCTGTTCATTTTTAGTAAAGGAAAATATTTCTATATATGCAGTGTCTTTCTTTTGTACTGTTTTTACAACAGCTATCCCAGGCAGCAGCTAGTATTGATAACAGGGTCCCCACCCCTGCCTCAGTTGCTAGTGCTGATACGAATTCCCAGCAACTAGGACCAGATGCACCAATGCTAGAAAGCAAATCAGAAGTTAAAACTGAAGAAACTGAGCCAGAGACTAGTGAGACACAAGTGGAAGCTAAGACTGAGGTAAATGAGATTCTATACAGCTTAACTGAAAGCAGTGATAGATATAAAAACAATAATGTGTCTGAATTGGTGAGCTAAGGGGCGAGAGGAGGATAGTTACTGGAAAGTAACTGTCCTGAGGAAAGCCATGGATGGAGAGTGCTTTGACAAGCTCAAACTAATATTTTGATGGCTGAAGTTTGGGTCACAGATGTAATAATACATCTCGTGCATCCTTTCTTAAGGTGGAAGAGGATTTACAAGGATCTTCACAAACAAAAGAAGAAACGGATGGAACAGAGCTGAAACAGGAGCCAATGGAAATAGAAGAAAAGAAGCCTGAAATAAAAGTAGATGCTAAAGAGGAAGAGGAGAGCGGCACTAATGGAACCACTTCACAATCCACGTCACCATCTCAGCCCCGCAAAAAAAGTATGTGTATGAATACTGAGTGTTTCTTCTGTATTTTCCTTTTATTAGCATTTGTTTTCCATGGTCTCAGCTCCTGCTGGGAGGTCTGTTTTGTGCATGTGTTCCAGCACATGGAGCTCTAGAAGATCAATACTCTGGAACTTACTTTTGAAAGTAGGGTTCCTTTAACGTTACACAAATCACAGGTGAGAAAAGCATGTCATTGTAGGCTTGATCCTAGCAGTCTTCTCCAAGGTTCCTGTTTCTGCCCAGAAGCACCAAGGCAGTGAGGCAGCGATGGCCGGAGGAGTTCTGTATGTCAGTGTCTCCCTGTACATCTGGGCCAGTGCTCTTTCAGGGGAGTTCAGTGTAGATAAGGGTGCTCTCGGTAACCGAGAACATCCATTGCTTTGCTCTTCTGTCAGAGGCTGCACATGCCACCTTCACACTGAGTTTCAGCACTCACTTCTCTGAAAACTGGGTGCTTGAACTCCTCTTCTTAAACTTAAACTTTTTACAGTGTAGTGTTCATTTGAAAGCTTTCTCTCAGAAATCCTTAGGTCAGTAGTCTCTTAATCTACGGACGTGTGACTGTATCTGTACTGTGTGTTTTTCCAGAAGGAAGGTTGATGGCATTACAGATCTTGAATGGAGTTGTATAAATGATTGCAAGCCATGAGTTAATAAGAAAGAAATTAATAAGGTTCTTAAAACAGATAAATTGCTCCACTTGTGCTGTGTGGGAGCCTGCAAGTTAAGATTTTAGACTCAAAAAACACAGTAGTTTGGAGACCTCTGCCTCTTAGCAGCTGCTTTTTTGAGATGATGTTTTCTGTGGTTAGCTTTTAGGTTTTAACCAAGGTAGGCTTTCAGCGTGATGCCAGTGTCAAAAAAGGGGAAGCGATAATCCCTTTCACGATTTCTTTTTTCCCTTCTCCCTTGCGAAGGAACCGCACATAACTACATTACGAGAACATTACGGGTGCCTGCTCTCCAGAATGTGATCAAGGAATCATAAAGTTTTAATGTTTACACAGCTTGAGTCTTAATCTCCTGTATATGCCTTGGGTTGCACTTAATTACCAAACATAATCTTTTTATTATAAAAACACTGTAAAACACACTTTCCTGTAGATGGTATTTTCAGTTTGTAGCACAGCGGGCCAGCCAAATGAGTGTTGCAGAACTAACTGGCAGAGCCTGTTTCAAACAAAATGTGACACAGGGAGTGGAACGCTGATTAGCATTTACAAACCAGTTATATTCCCCTTGATAGAAATCACTGCTGCTCGTTTGGAGTGCACTTGCAAGTAAATCAAGGGGAGTGGTTGAAAGAGGAAGAATTCTTGCAGAATTACTCTGTGGAAGTTGCACTGTGTCCTTCTGCTGATTCAGTCTGGCTTACTATGTATTTCCAGTACCTTGTTTAGTAACGCAATTTTATCTTGAAATACTGTCACTAAGTAACCGTGTAGTATAATACATGTGCAGTGTGGGCAGGTACAACTGTACAGACCGTTTTAAACAGTGACGTTTTCTCACCAAGTAGTTTGTCCGACTTTAATAGAGCATTTGTCTTAAAGTGCTAAATAAACCGCAGGAGGTATTTGAGAGCAGATACAGTGAAGTGTGCTTAAGGGTTATGTGGTATCTTAAAACTACTTGTGAGACTTATCTGGAGCTTTATGTGGGTTACAGAAGTACTGGAAACTCTTCTTCCTCCCATGCAGCCAGGTTCCTGAGGTGCATCCCGCAGTAACCTGGGATGTAGCAGATACTCAGGGTGGAAGTGTCATGGAGTGATTGCTAGAAGATAATTTAGCAAGTCGTAGCCTTATTGTCCACAGAGTTCATCTGGACCCCAAATGATTATTTTTTTTCTGGGTACAGGTGGCTTATGTTGTGGAGTTGGAATCTCATCTGTTTGTACCGCCCGTCCCGGGTGTTCTGAATGCCATCAGCCTGGCTGCGCTCACTTAATGTAGCTGTACTGAGACCTCACTTCAGTGGTGGGAAGTACTCTGTGGGCTAGGAACGAGTCTGTGCTGAGACACTGCTCTCCCGAATTTCTGTAGTGTAGCTGTTTTGGACAATTGCAGGCACCCCTTCAACAAGCTTTTCTTCCTCGTCAAGATTTTGCTTTCATAACTGCAGGAAACCAAACCCTTCCAAATTCAGGGTTTGGTTTTGCTTTTTTTTTTTTTCATGTGAATCTAATGTAAGCAAGAAAGGGAGATTTTTGGTGCCTTGTCTCTTCCCTTGCAGTCTTCTCAAAAGAAATGGTGTAATGCTCATTTGGGTAGCTCTCGTCTCCTTGTTGTGGGTGGCTGCCTTAGTTTGATGACCTTCAAGATGACTTTTACTGGTTTCTTCCCTTCTTTCTAAGACACAATGCAAAACCTGCAAGGGCTTGGTTTGGGGCTGGAGTGTTCAGGTGTATTGTCCATACTGTTTTGAAGATGCCTTCCTTTTCATTTACAAATTTTTTTCTCCTTAGTAATCATGAGCAGGATTTCTTCTATTCGAAAGAAATAAAAATTTTAAAAGGTAAAAAAGGTAGCAATATGCTCTTCTCTAGTCATCATGATTCAGGCAAAGATGCCATTTTCTTTTTACTGCCCACGTATCCAAGACCAAATAGGATAACTGAATGCCAGCTCCTTACAGAGATCTTCTAGCTCCCGGAGGAGAACCAAGAGCATTTCATTTTGGGAGAAGGGAGAACAGAAACTTTCTTGTAAAACCTCCATATAGGGAGTTCCTAGGATCAAATCTTCTGTTATTGCTCCTATTCCTTAGAGGCAGAGCAGCTTTTACTCCTAAATATGAAGGGAACTTTACATTTTTTAGGTGAAGTCATAAATTGAAATAATAAATGGATTTTGATTTTTATTTATTCAAATTTCAAAATGAAAGTAGGCTGTAGACTTTATCAGTAAAGCTAATTGGGCTTTAAGGAACTTGGCAGAAGTTTAAATTAAGATTGGATTTATTCTGAGAGGTACTCTACTTTAGCAGTGTGTTGTTATAGGGGTAGGTACAGGGAAAATTCTAAAAGCAATGTCAAGCAAGTGACCAGGATAATTATTAAAAGGTATTTTTTGACCTTTAAATGTCATTAAGTGAAATAATTCAGATTATCAAGTTATGAACTACCTGAGCCAGAGCAAGGTGGTTCCAGAAGCAATAAAGAATACTACTTCTCATTAATGGAATTTAATATTTCCTTCTGTTCCCGTGAATTCCACGATAAAATTTAGCAGTTGTTTATAAAACTTTGAGAGTATATGGTAGGGTTCCTTTCATCAGAAAGTGCCTGCATATGTTATCAATAAATATGGAAGAGAATTGCCATTTTATCAGGACTGAGATTGTGCCAACGGCTGAGAAGTCCCCAGGAGCAATTTATAACTTGCTGAAATACTATTTGAGTGACAAAAGCCAACGATCAGCCTCGAAGGGGTCGCTGTAGCCATGTTGATTTACATGCCTTCAATAGAATTCCTAATTGCTCCCATTTATTGGTATTACTCTCATATCAGCCAGGTGGAGAAATTTTAGATGCCATCCTGCTTTCCTTAGTTGCCTTCTCAATAATAGGCATTCTTCTCTATGTAAAAACTCTGTTCCTAAGGAAATAAATGTAATTACACTGCCGAGATGTTCAAAGAGCTCTCCAAGTTATTGTTATTTTTGAGAGAACTCTTTCAATAGTAGATGACAAGGACAAGAAAGGCAATGAAACATGGCTGTTGCCATGCCACTGTTGCCAAGTGGTTGTAATGATGCATGGAAATCTGGATCATTCACACTTTCAAAATAATTAACAGTCCGTCAGACTGGGATTGTTTGTATACTATGGCCAGAAAATTCATGTGCCAGCTATAGAGACATCTGGTTACTCTCTGTAGAGCTGGCTCTTCAGCCCTGTCCACTATGGTGGCTTTTGCTGGAGGAATCTTGGCTTGGAACGAGCAAACAAGGACAGGAGGGAGAGGAAAATAAACTTAGTCTCTTGTCTGAAGAGCCATGGTTCATCCATGTTGAAGCAATTGTATTCATTTCATTCTGGATAAGCCCTTTTTTTTTTTTCTTTCTCTCCCTCCCTCTCTCCCCTTCCTCTTTCTCTCCCTCTCTCTCTCTCTCCTTCCTCTTTCTCTCCCTCTCTCTCTCCTTCCTCTTTCTCTCCCTCTCCCTCTCTCTCTCCTTCCTCTTTCTCTCCCTCTCTCTCTCTCTCTCCTTCCTCTTTCTCTCCCTCTCTCTCTCTCTCCTTCCTCTTTCTCTCCCTCTCTCTCTCCCTCCTTCCTCTTTCTCTCCCTCTCTCTCTCTTTCCCTCCTCTCTCTTTATTGTCAGTTTTGCCTCTAATCAGCCATGCAGATCAGGAAATCCCTCTTCAGATTTTCATGTTTACATAGTTCTTTTTCCTTTTTTTTTTACTGAATTCAAGAGGTTAGGAAACATGGAAGGGAATTTTCTAATCTTTCTGACTTCAATTGACAGTTTTCAAACCCGAGGAGCTGCGCCAGGCTCTCATGCCTACACTTGAAGCTTTGTATCGGCAGGACCCAGAGTCCCTACCTTTTAGACAGCCTGTGGATCCCCAGCTCTTAGGGATTCCGGTGAGTTGGCATTAAAAAAATACGAACTGGTTTTGGGGCTTTCTTCGCTCATACAAATAGATTTGTCTTTTTCTGTTCAACATCCTGGCAACAGTTGACATCTTAAAAATAAAGGGTTTTGTATGTGTTTGAAGGACTACTTTGATATCGTGAAGAATCCTATGGATCTTTCAACCATTAAACGTAAATTGGATACTGGGCAGTACCAGGAGCCCTGGCAGTACGTGGACGACGTTTGGCTAATGTTTAACAATGCCTGGCTGTACAATCGCAAGACTTCCAGGGTCTATAAGTTTTGCACTAAGCTTGCGGAGGTGTTTGAACAAGAAATTGATCCTGTTATGCAATCACTTGGCTACTGTTGTGGGCGCAAGGTATGTACCCCAGGGATGGAGTTGTACTCTTCTGAAGAGCTTAGCTTGATTAATCAGATAAAACATACGCTTTGTATGCTCTCTTTTTAAACATTGGAATATTGAATTAAATTAATTACATGGTTAATGCTTGAGTTTATTATAAGCGTACTAAGAGAGAAAAAAGGTAGATGGCATCCTTCTCGCTGCTATTCTATTATTATTGATGTATTTTTCTCTCTGAGAACAACTCTTTGGTCATAAGCAATATTAAAATGCTTTGCTTGCTTCCCACGTCCTTTGCAATAAAGTAGGTGGTTAGAGGGTCAGTTATTTAGCTTAGATAGTTAACAGTTGTAATGAAGCTGAGAGTTGTGCTAATATATTTACAATATGATAAACATAACCATGTGCTATGATACCTGTGTCAGGTTTGCCTAATAGATACTTGATTAAGATAAGATGACATTTTAAAGCTTCTTTTCTCACTGTTGTTTTGCAGTATGAGTTTTCTCCACAGACCTTGTGCTGCTACGGCAAGCAGCTGTGTACTATTCCCCGTGATGCTGCCTACTACAGTTACCAGAATAGGTAAGCACTCAACTTGAGGTTTTTTCCTTATTCAGGAAGTGAGTTCCTCCAGGTTCTCTGCACATACAGAGAAGGAGGGTTATTAACTTTCTCCTTCCTTTGTCAGCTAAGTCAGGAAAAGTTATTTTTATATCTTTGCGTGCTGTCCTTTTGCAGGTAACCCTTTAATTTCCCGTACTACAGCTTGACACAGGCTGTACTTTAGTGCTTGCTGTTAGTGAGGCTGCACCACACGCCTCTCGGGTGGAAGTGAAGTTGTCCGTGTTTTCCACACCAGGAGTAGCAGGGCTTGCTGGAGGGAGAAAGGCAGAACTGCAAATAAGCACTGAGAAATCCTTTTACCTTGTTCTGGGAGAATTCTTAAAATATGCAGGTTTGTTTTCAACTTAGTGTCAGAATTTGCAAAGTAAAAGGTAACTTGATTGATTACAATACCTATGTTCTTTCTTCCTAGTTAGTACTTAATTCCATTTAAATTAGCTTTGAATTAGCATTGAAAACTACCCAGAGACTCCACAAGAAGCTGTCAAAGCAGTAGTTTCTTTGATTTTGTAATTAATAGTAGGATTTGGTGTTTGTATGATTATTAAACAGTTGTTATATTACACTAATTTTCCATTTAATGCTTACATCAGCAGTACTATAATAACAACAGAGACTTGCAATTTGGCTTTGGTTTCATAGATGGTATACCCCCCACCCCCCGCAAAAAAAGGCAAAACACAAATGGTCTAAGACACAAAGTTCCTTTCCCCTGCTTAAATCACGGTTATGAATTGCTTTTTCCAGAGGCTTGGCAGTCTCTAAGTCTTGCCAGTATCAAAGTGTGCAGCTGGCTGTTGTCTAACTAAAGCTATAGAACTAATTCAGACAGTCAGTGCTTTCATTTCATCCCTCTTAGGGTGTTCCCTCTATCACCAAACGTGCTGTGAGATGGTGCAAGGCTGCTGTGTACCACCAAGCTGAAACAGCTCAGGGTGGGAGCTGAAAATGTCTTGCATTGTACATTGGGTGTGAGGTGGATGGCTCTGATGCGGAGGAATGTAAATTCACAAGCTTTCATAAAAGGTTTTGTACAGCCACTGGGAACTCTGAAAAAAAAGTCCCTCTCAAGAGAAATAAAGCAATTAAAATGCATCTAAAGACATAGTACTGCAGTACTGAAAGTGGGGAAAAATAACCCTTAAATACCACCTCTCTGGGGTAGAATTTCATCTACTTTTTCTTACGCATCCAGGTAGTACTCTACTTGAAAAGATCAACTTGATCAGCAACAAAAAAAATTTACAAAAGGGATTTACAAAAGGGTCATTTTTCTTTCAGTTACACTTTCATATTTAAGATAGCGTGAAATCATTTGGATTACCCAGTGGAAGACAATATTGGTTGCCAGCAAGAAGTACAGAGTTTGAGGCAGTTGGTTCCTCTGGAGTCAGTGATGCAATATTTTCATTTCCTACCTGTTCTAAATGTCATACTCCCTTCATGCTGAGTTTAGTCTAAAAGGGTAGTAAGGAGAAGGAAGTGATTTGTCTGTCAGTAGGCCAGCAGCAAAACAGAAGTAGGTGTAGATTTCTGTTCATCCAGATGTCTTGAGAAAAAGGGTTGGGATTTGGGGTGGATTTGATTTGCGGCAGGGCAGGTTTGAGGTTTTCTGTTTCAAGCCCACTAAATGGAGTGATGGATGGGGTTTTGGGTTGGGTTTTTTAACAAAATATTTCTAAAGATCAATCAGCATATTTTTAAGTTTGCATTTGAACTATCAGATCATTAAAAAGCCTTTATTTGTCATCTGTGTTGCTCTAAACCAGTCAAAGTAACTGTTCCTTTAACAGAGATCTTGAAATCTTAGGGTTTTTTTAACCAAGTAGCAAGTTAGTGATAAACAAATTCTGTGGTTCCAGCAGATTTTTAATTGGTCAAGTGTTCTTGATTTCTTCCACTTACAGTATAGACAAAGTCTATGGTATCACATAACTGAATTGCCTCTAAGAACACTGAGACACCATTGAGTATCTGCACTCTGGCACTACAGTTCAGTGATTTAAAGTTAATGATTTGGTGTGGAACTGTTGATTTCCATAGTAAGGCAGACGTTTAGGTTCAAATAAATGTTCAGAAAATACACTTCATGTGTGAATATCCAGTTGAGAGAACTAATTGGTATTGCAGATCAGTGCCAGCATCCAATTACAAATTTAGAATTTCCTTTGAATGCACTTAATGATAATTGGAAATTCACCTCTTAATGCAGAGATTGACATTTTCTGGACTTCAGTATTGAACAATAATATTTGATAAACAGGAATCAGTCACCTAAACAGTCTGCATTTGAAAAGCTTTTCCTTTTTGATGCCTTGCAATGAGCGCACTCTTTGGGTTCTCGATGACTGTTATAACTAGAACAATGCCTGCTTGCCCAGGGTTTTGTTGAATATTTGTAGTAACGTGCAAAAGTCAGTGGATTACAAGCAAGTCTCCCTTTCTGAGGGTCCGTATGCATAATAAGTTATAGCTCTTGTTTCACCTTGCTTATTTTATGGACGAATGTTCATGATCTTTAGGTGATTCATTTTCACTATTTCAATTTTTATTTCCTCATTTTATTATCATTGATTAAGGCTTGACTCTGGCTAGCTTTAGGCTTGAGTTGTGCAGCATGTGCTGCATCCTGTGCTCCCCTTCCGATCTGCAGATCACCGCAGCACATGCTGAACATGCTGCCGAGCTGAAGGGTTCATCCCTGCAAGACCGAGCTTCCCACAGCCCGACCAGAGGGTGCAATATCAGCACTGGTGGAGCCAGTTGCATTTCTGTGATGTAACTCAAACCCAGTATTAAAGGCAGCATTATTGCTCAGTTTCATGAGTATTTGAAAGCCCCTATGTTATTCTGAAAATGGATCAGAATTAACCTTTTCTGGGATTGTTTAAATGTGGCAAAGTATAAATAGGAGCCTTGACCGTGAATTTTTATGGCTACATCCACTTGATGTTTGGATCCTCCTGTATTTTAGTCCTCCTCAATCCAACTCTTAAAATGAGTAACCCCGTTAGTAAGTAAAATGATTAGTGTGGGTTTTTTTAATGGAATAAAATTTTAAAGAAACATATTATAGAAAAAAAGGACACTGACAATGTCTAAAGATACAAAATTCCAAACCTGTTATGTCTGGGGCTTTTAAAAAAAAAAAAATATTGGACACTACTGTATCAATGTAGGGGTACAGGACAAGGGGCAGTTGAAGTCAGTGTAAATGACATGTACGGTGTCAGTATCCACTCGTGAAATTCTCTTGTAATACTACTCTGTAATAACCATAATATATTTATTAATCCCAATTGTTACACATTAATAGAATACACTTTGTTTCCTCCTGGCCTTGTTCTGTTGCATTCTCAGCTCCAAAAGCCATGGTTTTCCTTGGGAGGGTGATGTGTTTAATCCTAGTTGAGCTGGACCGAGAGAAGAGACGTTACTCGCAGGGTAACTGATGGTAGGCTGGCAAGCAGCCCTCAGGGCAGGGCATTTTGGCTCACATGGTTGCTATCAAAGTTGCAGCTGCCCAGCTGGTGAGATGGTTACATGGATATGCCAGTATGAGCTATATTAGCTAGAATAAAATACACCTTTTTCCTCTTTCTGTCAGTCCCACAGCAGAGGGGAGTATTCTGCGTGCTGCTGCCTTTAAGTGGTTCTTGGCCAGCAGAGTAGCTCTTGAAGCCTGAGCCAGCTGGCAGAGCTTGCTGAGTTTTCAGGCTCTTGTAAGTTATGCTGTGGTAACACAGACCTGGCTGCGGCCCGGGGAGGACGCAGATCGCACTGCAGAGTGGCTGCCCCAGAGTTGTGGGGTGCTGCCAGAGGGCCCGCTCATGCTTGCGCTGGGTTTCACAGCGTGTGTGCAGGAGGAAATTCTGATCCATACAATTCAGTAAGTGCCTATAGGTGGCTTCAGTTGTCTCCAGGAAAGCACAGCCTCGGAGATCTGTCACCTGGATTACTATAGTTTAAGTGTACCAGTATGTGTCTGCAGGGGCAAGCTGCCGTATTTATTAATCTCCATCCCTTAAGTTGTTGGTTCATTGTGACATGGAGTCTCGTTTGATGCCTTTATTCTTACCATTCTGACGGGTCTAGTGTTCGAGTACTAAAACTGCGTTTTACTGTGCTGCCGTTGCTGCTTATACTCTCTCACTCTTGATCCTCCATAAAGCTCCTTTATTTTGATGATCCTTTGTGGCCTTCCTGCATTTTACAGCTGTGGCCTCTCTTTGTTACCTTTGTTCATGTGTGAATTCATATCCTTTCCAAACATTTAGCATCCTTTTTATTTATTTAATTTTTTTAATGCCCCTG